>JAWPHD010012893.1:0-72455 GCA_037043455.1 Cyrtodaria siliqua
GTGGGGAATATATACAAACACATAATAGTTGCAGTTTATAACGAGTATTAGTCAGACACAATATCTGTGTGCGATGTAATAGTAATAAGAAATTCCTTCTTCTGTTTGTTATTTTTTATTGAAATGAAATTTTAAATAACTATGATTAGCTGTAATCGAGAAATACATTTTCATCTAATGAAATTAAAAAAGGTTTTACATCTTTTAACTCTCACTTTATACGAAAAGTAGGAGATAATTTTATCCTGTCCGTCCGTCTTTCGGTCGGTCCTTCCGTCCATCCGAGTGTAACTGACACTCCTCCGACTACATTTTTTCCTACACCGTTACAGGTAAGAACTTGAAACATTGGTATACACATTTCATACCACCCCCTTGGGCTAGGGCGTGGTTACATAAAAAGTACAATTACCCCTACGTGCTTAACTATAAAAAGTGTAAATTGTGTATGTATTATCATTGCCGTCAGGGTCAATACACATATTACGGGGCTTTGTGAGGGACCCCTGGGTCATGTCATGGTGGCTGGACTTGATATGGTAGGCGAGGTCAATTTCCTTTCTAAATACGGTCATGCTGCATATCAGATTAAATGCCATTGCTACGGGAGTGTACTGTCGCAAAAGCAAACGCCCGAGGGTCATCTTTGGACTTTGAGGAGGTGTTAAATTGTAGAACTAAAAAAAGTCTATATATGATGGTTGTTTTATCCTGCTTCTCTGTTTGCAATACATACTAATTAAAAGTGCGGGGATATGCGAATTCAAATGTTATGCTCGCGAAATGAAACACTTTGACAGTATATTTATACCAGCACTTTAAACAAAAATCGGGGATAATGTTACCCCAGTTTTGGGGTTCATTCCCACGCCCAGTTACTAGAGTTTCTTTGTTGTTTTAGGAAATGACTTGTATTGAATATTTGACTTATAGACCTTGAAAATGATTTATAACAATTAAAATTGGTAACTTACCTTCAACCATCATTAAATATACCAGTAGCCTTACAACAAATAGTAAGTGTCTCATCATGTCGACGGCTTTCACTCCAAACATTCAACTAAAGTAATGGTCTCATTTACACACATTAAGGTATACGAGGGAGGATCAACAAGTAATCGGTAACCGGAAACATTTTCTAATGTGCATAGTTTTTGTAATAAGATATTAAAACTTTAGTATATTACACTCATAAATATTCTCTGGTAACATATGCAAAGCCGGTCAGATACCTGCGGATCACTTAAAAATAGCAGTGATAAATCTACAAAACTGCAATTTCTCAAGAACTCTCATTTCAAATTTGGTCTGTTATTTCTCAAAATCAATTGGCACGTGTTCAGAAATGGTACGTGCAATAAAACTATGCGTGCTTCTGAATTTTCTGAAGTCACTTAAGGCGCGTACAGAATTATCTGGCCTTGCCACCATTTTCAAAGTAAAAAATCGAAGATTTACGTAAAAACTAATTTCGAGCAGCATTGTGCAATTACATTTTGTGTACGATTGGAAAAAACGAGAAGTGAGACGCTGGAATTGATTAATAAAGCATATGGCGAAAATTCTTTGTAGAAAATTATGATTGGTATGGACAATTTTCTGATAGAAGTAATCTTTTGCAGAATTCAGCAAAGTCAACTCAATCGTTTTATTTCTTGGTTCACAGATGTGAGAAATGTATATATGGCACGAAAACCTTTTAGAAAGTAACAAAAAGCTATAACAATATTAATTGATGGTGAGAAAAAAATATTTTTCAATAATTGTTAAATGAAATTTTATAAACATACGCAATATACACGTACACTCTCTAGAAAAACATCACTCTGCTCAAGTGATGCTTTCTCTGTCTCAGAATGTTACTTTTTGATCGTTCCTCGTATATAGCAAAAGATAAAGACATCAAAGCCGGATACAACATGTTATTTATATATAGCCTGAAGATGACGGTGACATGGTACGCAATTAATTAATTGAGCTAATTAATTAGTTTTCTTTGAAGGTACGCAGTTTTATTTATTTAATTGACTATATACAACGTATACATGCAAATACGAAAATAAAATTAATAGAAGTATAATTAAATACTTAAAATTAAGTTAGAGTTTGAAAACACGCCGATAATTTCTATTTATTTTCAAAATGTTAATTGGATACAAAATCAAAACTGCTGTTGTTGAATACGTGTCAAAATATGCCACATGTGAGTTATACTCTGGGTATTTGGAAGAAAAATGTAGTTGGTAGCTAAGGCTCCTCAGCTGGGCCTTTTTGCATATTGACAAATCCAAGGCTTCGCATCTGCTCTCTATTCTGCTATATAGTTTCTTTTCTTTCTTTTCGTATGTACATACTTTCTATTCTATGTTGTCTTATGTACATATTTCTATTTTGAGTCATATACACACACACACACACACACAAACGCGCGCACACATACTGAATGTAGTAGTAAATGGACCTCTTTAAATGTAAACAAAAGGGCGCCATTTTGATTCTAAAAAAAGAAACGCACGTGGTATAAAGTAGGTCTCAAGGTCACGCACGTGTTTCCTTTGAGTTGTATTGAAAAAGTTGCGTGCTGCATTATCATCTGCCGTTAGGAATCTGATGCTGCAGCGATTATTGACATTTTATCGATATATTGACAATTTTTATAAATCTTGCAATCTATAACGGCATTATTTGTAGGCAGAACATATGTTGTTTGAAGATATTGTTTTTACCTCAGGACCATTTTATTGGTAAAGTTCAAAGGACATATATCCTATCTATTCATGCACGCCTTACGGACCTTATTCGGCAACAGAATGGCCATTGTTAGCATTGATTTTTACCTACGGCCATTTTATTTTATTGATAAAGTGCAGTTGTATAGAGAACAAAAGATGGAATTGCCATGTTTGAATAGGTAGTTCTAAAAATAACAATAATGCTGGATTTTTATAAACAGTGACGAGACTCTAACCGACCAATACGATTGAAGAAATATGAACCAGTGAGATTTAAGGTCAGGTACGGACTGATCTTTCAAAAATGAAAATCATTATTGCATTGTCTATCCAGTATGGAAAGACAGTTTAGACTTTCGGCTCACATTATCAAGAAACATCTGGCAAATCATTTCTATAAAGATGACTCTGTTTTTTTTATAACAGCAATTGTGATTTCAAGTATTAAAAATGTTTAGAAGATCCCGACAAGAAATTAAAATTGTCACACACAAAAATATTGTTAGAAAATTAAATAGATTATAAAACTGGGGTTTTGGGATAGCCACAGTCTACAACTAAACAAATTAGAGTCATTTGCGAGAAAACAAGAAACAAAACTTTTATAATTTCAGCATACTCGGTTTGGTAGAAATAAATGAAGATCAAAGCCTCTTTTGAGAGGCACATCTTATTAGGGCAAATATAAGATCATAAGAGTCTGAGACAAGTTTAAGTAAGTATCACTATAAATAGGCATGACGTTTAGTTTCAATAAATAGGCATAATATTTGATTGATAGACATTTTCTCTCGTAACACAGTGTCCTTTTTTGGTTCGAGATTCATTTTGATTGGTCGATACATTCTGACCCATTGTAATAAAAAACAGTTGCATATTTATTTTAGTAAGTTCAATGGATCCGCGAGAGTTTATACAAGTGTACAAATCCCCTCTGTGGATATCATTCAATATCACTGCTATGAGACAATACTTGTTTTATACCTCTCTGATCAAATATTTTGTGGAAGCTTCATTTAGTCAATTGGAAAGACACGATACTTTCGTATTCTCTTGCAAAATGCAACGCAAGAAGCAACGTTGTACATTTCCAGAGTGAATGATAACATCGTTTTTAATGAAATTAGCATGCAACATTTATTGGACAAATACAGACGAGCTTACCCAATAAAAACATGGACACGTAAACGGTTGTTTATATGTCTCAAATAAAAACATGATGTCGGTTTCTGTAAATAATGATAAGACAATAACCGACCAATGAGATTGAAGGATTCAAATACCAATCAAACGTGTGTAGGTTCGTTACCCGCAACTTTGACGTTATATTTTATAAATGATTATTAAGTTTTAAATGTCTTTTTTAAATAACAACCCACCTGGGCCATATTCATAAAGCTTCTTATCAATATCTTAAGTCAAAATTAGTCATTTTTTAAAACATCTTTTTCTTTTGTTTTAAGACATGTTCTTAATATTTTAATAAGATTACAGATTACGAAAGCCCACAGATAATATTGATCTAAGAGATATGCCTTGTACCGTTCCTAAGAGGTTAAAAATAATAGTTGACAAAAATGTAAAAATCTTAAATTTTGACTTTAAGTAATATGTTCCTCTTAAGTTGCTTTTTGAATACGGGCCCAGATATGTCCGTTCTGCTTGAACAATTAGCAAGCATCGATCGTAAAAGCAGAATGAATAATAGCTCCGAGGCATATTGGTCAACTATATCGAAACAGCCGATACGTGTTATTCAATAAAGAATTCAGCCATCGTGATGACCTAAATAATGTTTGTGAACACGCATTCCTATATGAATTATGCACTATTAAAGAAAATGTAAACGAAGTACATGTTCTCATTTTAATGAATTTGAGTCTGATACTTTAAATTATAATAGGCTTTGTTCAAATTACTATATTTTCTCTTCAGCGTTTGTAACTTTGTCGTTTTGCTTTTGTCATATACTGTATATATATCAGGTATATTTCTTCGTTCAATATAAAACACCTTATCATGGTTGCTATTTACTGCCGGATAAAAAGTTGCTGGAATCTGAAAATATAAAATAATTGAATCAGTTCTCAATCAGTAATTAAATCCCCTTTCTAAGTGTTCAATGTTTTATTGTCTTAAAATAAAGATAACATATTTAATGTGGCATAGGACTTATTTGTTACTAAGAAGTATTTATTTTAAGTTTTGCATCTTTTGAATATCATGACAGACATACATGAATATCATGCCGTTTTGTATTGTCATTGACAGATACCCAATACTCTGCTATCGTCATACCCGAAAACGTAACATTCCCTATCAATAAAGTTTGAAAGAAAACAAAGGGGATCCCTTGGAAGCAACAAACAGAAACAAGAAATAAAAGTAGCAGAATCGGTTTTATTGAGTCTGTTCATGAGTGGTAACGTTTTCTTCATCAAACAGTGCATGATTAATTAATCATAGTCAGTAATAACATTTTTCAATATCAATATTAATAGGTCAATGTCATTGCAAATGTCATTTTTGTTTTACTTCCTAAAAGGAGTTATAAATGGTCGTGAACAAATATTGTTATTTAGTACAATTCGAATATTGTGTGCGTATAATCTCATGAAATTATTTTAAAGATCAATGTCACTAATGCACCAACCGTTCTAGAGCTTTGGATATATCTTTGCTTTTTCCATATTTTATTATCTTAATAAAACCGGACTTGTAATTTTACAGTTTGTGGCAACTGGTTTTGTATGTATGTCAGAAGACATAATGTGGAACATAAAGATATAGGGCAATACATGTAATAGATAGAGTCTGGTCTCAGCGAGTTGGCTTATTTAAACACCGAGATGGGCGTAGCCCATCGAGGTGTTTAAATAACCAACGAGCTGAGGCAGACTCTATCTTTTTTGTAGCATGGTGTACTTAGTAACACTGTGACGTCATATTGACCGTACTCTAAATTCCAATATCCGGTAGTTGTAGCACGGCATAGCCACGCCCCTTTAGTTACCCTAAATTAAACGATTTAATGCTCTGCATTCATCAAAGGAAATGTCACCGACCATGCTACAAGGGCTCCGTAAAGCATCCCATTTTAGTGTGATAGTCAGTATCTATTTGATTAACGTTATACCATCAACCCATGAATACGGTGGATAATTATTTATTTCTCAGTGATTTATTAAGATAATTTATGCGTTTTATTGAAACGTCTATAAACATTTTCTTTCCGCCAACCGAAGTAATATATTGTTTAACTGTTCCGCATGTTCAGCGTTCCGCTTTTTTTTTCAGACTCCGCCACCATCGCCTCCACCACCACCACCACCTCCGCCTCCGTCTGCGCCACCGCCACCGCCACCTTCTCAACCTCCACCACATCCTTCCTCCCCAGCTGGCTTAAGTAAATAACATTTTAGAACATTTTTATCTATCTTACAATTATGGTATAAAGGAGTACGAGGCCCAATAAAAATGTTCGTACACAAATGTGCTAACATCAACCAAAACTGGCCACAATGACTCCAATTTGCAATAAAGAAAGCTGATAACAAGTATAATGCATTAAATAAAAAATATGAGGAAATATATTTAATTTAATGGTAAAACATACGAAATATTGACTTCAGGCAGCACGGTAAAAATGTAGTGTTTTTTTTTTGTTTGTTTTTAAACGTCAATTATTTCACATTGTTCTAAAACTACCAAATGCATGTAACATGCCATATTGTGAAATAACGTTTGACAACAGACCAATGTAATGATAATTTCCATTCAAAGTCACAATGCCGTCCGAAAAGATCTTCTATACAATGTGTAAACATTGATAATTACTTTACTTCTATGTAACGTCAAATAACGTCAAATGACCGCACGGAGTAGTAATATTTAAATTGTTTGTTTTACCCACGGAAACTCACAGAATCAAGAAAGGATAGCGAGAAGAAGATATATATATATATATAGCCGGAATATGATTACACACTCGTTTTTCCGGATTTTTTAAAATACCTTTTCACTACTGTGAAATTTAGAGCAGCGATCGGGTCAGACATACACTATTCTTAGTTACTCAGACATATTTTTGACCTGCCTTTGGTAGGAACGTTATGCTGTCATTATAGATGTAAGTGTGTATGAAGTTTAACAACTGTATGGCTTTTGGTATCTGTGTAATGGCCTTTATAATATCTTAAAAAAAGATAACGTTTTATTGTGTGTGCTTTGAAGTATGTATGAGGGTTTAAGAAAACAACAAACTAATTTGTTATGAAACAATAAAGCATACAATATAAAAAGTGTTTATAAAGCTACCCAAATCTGATACCTGCAGATTACTATACATGGTCAGACACTGCATACGTCATCAAACAAAATATAAATAAAAACGTTCAAAGAAACTGCAATGATGGAATTGATACAATTATAGAAACTATTAAATATTGTACGTATTTAGATGTCATGAAAATATACCTTTACAATATGCTTTTGCTTAAAATATATATGAAGTCGATCGTTTTTACACGTTTTATATTTCATTCATTGTTACAACATTTTTGTGATACATGGTTTTGTTTTGTCTGAATTTGTATACATGTCACCTGTCTCTATAGGATCCTGTTATTCTATAATAAAGCTACGATAAAAGTCCAACAGAAAGAGCAGCATTCACTGAAAACAGCCACCCCAGCCACCCCAGCCACCCCAGCAAGCAACACATCACCACACTCAAAATACCTAAATAGCAATTCAAAAAGTACATTACAAACAAATAGGGGTTGACAACAGGGGTATCGCCTTGATACTATTTTAACTTTATCAGTCAAACTGTCTGGCTAACCCGGTTCATGGCATGTATTAAAACGTCTCCCCGCGCTTGCAATCAGTGCTGTTATTCATTCGATCTTTAGAGATCGCTGAGCCCGATACTTATATTTAGTGATCGGTGGTACATTTTCAATTTCTTTTGTTTTCTTACTTTTCGATTCGGTTGTTTCACTACTCCGGCCGATAAAAGGCTCTGGGTATTGTTTAACCACTAATAGGATATGTTTTCTGCTTTTTAATTTAGTATTTTGGCTGTTACTTGTGATTCGCAGGCTTCATAACCGCTGCTCCCAACTAAATTTCTTTTTGTTTATTTCGCTCTTTGGGGCATACAATTTTATTAGATCCTGGGACCATACGCCGCTGAATATAGGGGATGAAATAAAGATACAAATATTGCTATATCCACCGCCATATGCTTGCCATCTTCGGGATGGTTAATATTCTGTACTGTTGATTTTTATGAATATTGAGTTCTGCTCAGCCCGGGGCTAGAGGGCGTGAGCGGTAGCTAGCATATTTCACTACCGCTCATGAACAGTCTCAATCAAACCGAGACTGCAATATGTCATATGTGTCGTGCTCGGCCGTTTCCAAAGGTCCATTATCATACTCTTTTTTAATAACGTGCACCACCGGATCAATATTGTTAAGGAGGTATATAATTAATTTAGAATATTCCCCTTTCATACTCCTTTTTTAAAGAGGGATTTATTGTGTTTTAAGACATTAAGATATGTATAGCAAAACTCAAAATCAACCAAACCGGATACAACATGACATATATCATTAAGATGTTGTGCCGTTGACGGTGATCATGTGTGCAAGGTACTTAATTATTACTCCATCACAGGTGACTTGTGGTTTCAAGTACCGGTACAGGTGTGTGCTAAATACGATTATTGTACTTCTAATAAAAAAAATAGAAGAAAAAAAGAATTTACAAGAATATTTATATATTGAAATCGGTCAATTATTAAAAAACAGGATGTCGATCATAATGACACTCAATCATGTTGAGTTGGGCAATAACAGGGTTCTATAGAGACAAGTGACATGTATACATATTCGAGGGAATACTTAACTAAACTATATGCGTATATTAGCTGTACTATTCCTCTATTGGTACAATGATCCTACGTAGACTATATTGAAAGAAAACAAATAAAAATCATTTAAGATACTCCGAGTTTTTAATAAATTTTTGGGGTAATTTGTAGGTAATACAGGCAAGGCCGTCCAATATTTATATCAACGTATAGCAACGGAAAGTACGTCTTTTCTATCAACGTCAAACAGACGTGATTTTTTTCAAACGTATTTTGGAAGACAATTTCACGCGATTAAAATTTCAGTTCCTCTTTAGGGTCCTTCATTGTCAGCTGCCTCGACCTTTAGAAGCTTTACTGCGCGAAAAAATCAGAGATTCACCCATTTACAAATTCGAAGCAATAACTCTTAGAGATGCCAATTTTAAAAGACGTCGGTGCTCTATGTGTGTGTTGCGGTTAATGGTGGTTATGGAACTCAATTTGGGGTACGAAGCTGGCTTGAAATCCCCACCGATAGTCTGTTGGTTAAAACCTAATTATATTTTATGATTGCGGCAGAATCAACGGAAAAAAACAAATGAAAGTATTTAAGCCAGTGCTTTACAGAACTTGCACTACATTAATGTATACACAGTGTTGACAAATGTTTTGTTTTTCATAGTCTCATCAATCACTTTATAAATGAAGGAAAAAAACTGTATTGTTCTTTTATAGATTTTACTAAGACATTTGACTACGTTGTTAGAGAAAATATATGGTATAAACTCATCAAAATTGGTGTTAGAGGAAAGATTATGGACATTATCAAATCAATGTATGCAAATGTTAAGTAAAAGTTAAACATGATAATTGTTTGAGTAATGAATTTACCTGTCATATGGGAGTGCGACAAGGCGAATGTCGCCTTTTTTGTTTTGTTTATATATAAATGATCTAGGGGAAGAATTTGTTTCAAAAGGCATAGAAGGGTTGAATTTAGAAATGATCAAAATATGCTTGTTAATGTATGCTGACAATCTAATTATTTTCGCTAAATATGCAGAGGGCTGGCAAAGTAGTTTAAATATTCTTCATGTTTATTGTATCAGATGGAAACTAAAGGTAAATGTAGCGAAAACAAAAGTAAAGGTGGTATTTTGCCCCGAAATTTAGAATTTTTACTATAATGACGAGGTGCTTGAGATTGTTAGTCGTTTTGTCTATTTAAGAATATCTTTTACTATTGGAGGTTCAGTTGCAGATGCACATCAAACATTGTCCGGTCAAGCACAAAAAAGCTATTTTCAAACTAAATAATTGACTATATAAGTTTAAAGATATATCAGTAAAACATTATTTGGATTTTTATGATAAGTTGGTCTCCCCTATTCTGAATTATGGCTGTGAAGTATGGGGATTTTGTAAATCAGACAATATAGAGAAAGTTCATATACAGTTTTGCAAGAGATTACTTAATGTTAAACAGAGTACTCAGATAGATTTAATTTATGGTGAATTGGGGCGTTTGCCTCTTCAAACAATAGATTGTTTCGTGTTATGAAATAATATATAGCCAAAATACAAAGTATATTAAATGTGCGTATAACCAGTTATTAACAGACATTGAGACACACCCTAATGCAAAAAACTGGGCATCTCTTGTTCGAACGTTATTTTCAAACTTAGGATTTGTTTTACGTCTGGGTAAATCAAGGTGTTGGAAATGTAAATGCATTCTTATCAGTTTTTAAACAAAGAATCGAAAATTGACGACATAATTGTCGTGACCTACTTCCGGTATGAACCCATTACCGACTCATACCGTTGACTGTATAAAAGCAATTTAATGACACTTCTGCGACAATGACTATCACAACCTGACTTCTATGGTGTTGTGATTTACAAACTTCGTAAGATTCTTGGTCATGATCACTTTCATACTATCTTTGTTAAACGTTTTAAAAGGCTTATCAAAAGAGGTTAGGACCCTATCATTTTGCAACTTACTGCATGCTTGGTGGTGAACCCTTTTATAGTTCGCCATTACGCTTTCCTCTTTAACTGTACGATAACCGGACAGGCTGTGGACCCTATGATGACGCCTACCTAAATCCCATTAGGACGGTGGCGTTTGACGTATGTCCGCGTTCTTGTCTTGTCTTGCCCTCATTGGTTTATTCTCTTGTTGCTCTGGCTTCTGCCAAATCATCGAGTACCTTCATTGTGGCTTTCTAGGCTTTTTTTGTATTTGTATATAAACGAGCATCTAGGTGTTTGACTTATATTACCTTTTAAGGCTGCCTTGTTGGTTAGAGAATATTTCATGGCGGGAATTTCTTTATTTACACTGTCCCGTTTAATTGGATTGACAATATGGTGTATGTGAGGTTTGGTGCACCCTAGAACCTGGTTTAAACCCCCAGTGACCTTTTTGGGCCGTGACCGTTCAAAGGCGGAAGCCCTATTGTCAACCCTTTTGCGTTTGTGATATCGTTTGCATTATTTTAATTCTTTTGCATTCTCGTTTGTCTGTTTGCGTGTTTGTTTTTGTGTTTTATGGATGACTGTCGTCATTGAATGCTACTTTCCCTGTCCGATTTTTATATCTTTCTTTTTTTTTAACAGACTCAATAAAGCCGAGTCTGCTGCTATCATATCTCGGTTGTTTTTGTTGCTTTGAAGTTGCTTTTGGTGTTTATTTAATAATGTATCATAGTGCCATTACACGTTTACAGTTGTGGTAAATACAAAATACTTTTCATTATTATGCAAGGATTATTACGAATAAATCGTGTTTAAAGGGAAACACGGCAATCCTGATGTGTTTAAATCTCGCGGTGTCTCAGTGTTTTTGCATAACTTGCATTTTTGTAATCATTATTCATAATTATTAGAATAGTTTGCATATTACTAAATGTTGGTTATATTGCACCAATAATATATTAAACATATGGTACGATAACGAAGAAAATCTAAAAATTCAAAAAAATATTTAATTATATGATAGCAGTTTTGAAATAAATAAACAGATATATAAATAAATAAATAAATAATAAAATATATTTTCTAGATATTTGATCTGCATGTACCTTAAATAAACACACAAAAAATAATAATAATAATATTAATAGTGATAATAATAAAAACTAGCTTTAATAGCTTTAATAATGATAATAATAATAATATTAATAATGATAATAATAAAATAGCATAACTGGAATGGAAATTTAAAGTAAATTAGAAACTAGTTATTCATTTAAACTTTATTCTGTTTCATGAATCGAGCTTGTCAAGAGTCGATGTGCATTCCGGGCTGGAAAGTGACCAGCCATAGTCTAAGACTGGGTCTGCTTTAATGAAGATGTTGCGCGCGGCCTGTTTTAATTGTCCCGGATGTGGTGGACAAGCCTGAATGGTCAGTGCGAAGCGAATCATCAGCCTATATACCGGTTAGTGGCGATGCCACAGCAGAACTCAGTAAAACAGCTAAGGTAATGTAAGTGGAAGGCAAGTGCGAGCATGGGTTTCACAGGCCCCGCTTAAATCCTCCCACCCTTGTTTCATGCCAAGACGGCCCGCTTTGTAACCATGATTTTAATTTATGAACAATCGGCAACGCATCAAGTAATACATTTGTTCTAAAAATATTTTTTAAGTTGTATCCTCCATATATACCATTGTATTAAAAGATGAGTTTATCAATGGTTTTCAACTCGAGTAATCTGGTTCCAGAGTTATTTCTCTGGTACACAATATTAAATCAGCTAATATTCATTTTAAAACAATATTAAATCAGCTGATATTCATTTTCAGAAAATACCACAGGAGATACTTAAGTAGACAAGAAGGCTCATTCAATACTCCACGTGTGGCAAATTTGTACATTTCACAGGTTGCCTTAGTTAAGAAATCGGAATGTGGTAGGAGTTTGATTATTTTCAGGATGAATGAATTTATTTGTAATGGATAAAGTCAAACCGATATCAGGACCTGTACATGTTTTCCTAACATATGCGGCGATCTAGAGGTTCCTTTAGCAGATGGAAAGTCTGTCGGCTCAGCTATTGACTTTATGTTGTTTTCTGTTTAGCGATTGACTCTAATGAAATTGGAATTGGAATTCCGATACTCAAATGCCGGATACTACACAATGTAACTAGAATGGCTCGGAGGATTTTTTTTTACCGTGGAGCTTAGATCATGACAAGCAAATTGAACCGTGTATGTTACGACTAGTTTATGATGATGAAGATGTTTCTTCACTCGCCCACTCCATAAATATTAAATTTGAAATCAAATTATTATTGATAGGAAAATACTTACCTTGATGTTTTCATATTATCACTTAAATAATATTACATAATTTGTGTTTTACAGTACTTGTGGAGCTTTGATTTGGATTGACTACGAACTTAGGGAATATTTATGACAATGGTTACGGTTGTCAGGTGAGTTCAAATAAGTGCTATACATTCCGAAAATGTCGTGGCATGGTAATCCAGGGTTATGGTAGTATGTGCTTTGTGAATTGCAAGCCAAGTTGGTGATGGCTTAAAGTTAGTCCGAACTCAGACTATTTTCTGGTGCGTTGTGGGGATGATGATTTAGTATTGAAGTTTTTGTGCACAATCAGACAAGGGATTGCAAAGTTGTTGAACTTCTTTACAAGCGAGCTACCAGTTATTATAATTTTTATTTAGGTTCAAGTGTCGCTTTATAAATGACGTTGTGGCATTGGACAAGGCATGCAGGTCTCACGAACTTCAATGAGATAATAGATGCGTGTGAAGGCGTTCACATGGCACGGGTGGGTAACCAGCTTTTCCTAAAAAAAATAGATTCAAGACTAGAAATGTTCGTTCCATTAAGCGCATTATTAATTGCTAAATTATGGTAGGGCGCGGCTCACGTTATCAAATATATAGTATTGTATGCGCGTTACATAATCATAATAATTATGATATATCAAAAAAACATTGGCGGCTGGTGAGGGATTCGCCTTTTGCCAAAATATTTTCTTTTGACGCTGCATTATCAACAATATCACTAAGGGTATAAGGCTATTGGGCCATGCCCTCTTTTGTTTAGGCCTATTGGATGTTTCTTTAAGGGTATCAGGCTTTTGGGCAATGCCCTCTTTTGTGAAAAATGTAAAGGTCTGCCTTGATATATGTATGTGTTTGCCGACAGCCCGTTATTTGGAGCCGCGCCCAATATTTGCCAAACAAATTAATAAATGATGTATTTTTTATGTGTTAGTCAAGTTTTTGCCTTCATAATAACACGGCAAGAGTTTACATCATTTTTCGGGAAAAAATAAATAAGTCCGTTCGTATCTGTTTCATAATGAGTACAAAAATGAATGGTTACCCACCCACCTCACCCTATCTTTTCCTAGTGATAAAGTTCGATTGTCATAAGCGATAAATAAGTTGATATAATACTATTCACAATTTTACCGATATATACTTAAGGCCAAAATAGTTGCACGGTTCATAAAATATACTTAAGGCCAAACGAGTTTCTTTGTACGGTTCGTTATATTATCATATTTTTTCAAATGGTTTCAATTTTTACATTGATCATTACTGTCGTAGCCTGCAGCGCGTTGCAAAATGATAGGGTCATAACCTCTTTTGATAAACCTTTTAACAAGTTTAACAAAGATAGTATGAAAGTGATCATAACCAAGGATCTTACGAAGTTTGTAAATCAAATCACCATATAAGTCAGGTTTTCATAGTCCTTGACGCAGAAGAGTTCTTCAATGACCTTTATATTTGGAAAGATGATCAGGGTTACAATAATAACTGTTTGCAAAGTTTTACGACGTCTATGGTAACGGTAGCCCTGATGGAGTAGCATTTTAGTTATACAAAATTACGAAAATTAAAGTCCTCAACTCGAGTACAAGCTCTAGAAAAACGAATACATTGAGACACATAGACCTTGCTATTTTGATATTGTTAATTATCCCCATTTAGATTTTTTCAAGTAGAAAGGAAGTTATGGTCAGCATGTTCTCTACGACACTATTTAATACTAAAATCCTTAATGGATTAGACGATTACAATCAATCAGAAGGCAATCTATACTTCTGATCTTTAGAAATCAAATGCCGAATATGTTTATCTATAATATCAAAATTACCAGTTATGACATGACAGGCGGGAGCATAGCAACATTTAGATGTTCTACACTCGCATTCCTTAGGAGTGTTATTTACTATATCAAGTTGTAGTTGAAAATCATATTTCTAATTGTTTTCTTGCACTTATAACAAATTATAGGATTTTCGGAATTATGTAAATATTTAGGAACAGAATCAGCAACACGATTATCTCGAAAAGATCTTGGTATATCAATAAAATCAATGCCCTTATTAAGAATATTTTTTAGAAAATGTCTGACGTGATCAGACTCCTTGTCAATATGGGGTCGGAGAACATGCTGCGTATAACTTTGAATTATGGAAGCAGTGTTATACAAAGGCTCTGTTCGAATGAAAATTTGGTCTGCTTCCTCGTCAATCAGATTAAATGAAGAAACGGATAGAGATGTGAGACAAAAAAGCATCGAGTGCTTTCCAGACTGTTTAAAAATAGTATGTAAATCAGCGACTGACATATTAATACGTGATTTCCGTTTGATATTACCATTTTGTGTACAACCATGAGACCTAGATTTACGCGTTCGAATGGAAAATATAGCAAACATGTCAATATAAGGCTCTTTTTAAATATTTCCTTGTTGATACATATTATCATTAAGGCCCAGTGGAAATGGTGTCTGCAAGTTTTTTAGTTCTGCTATATGCCTAGCCTGTATTTGAAAGTTTTTGGTTGCATCATTATCATAAATAATATATCAACAGGTTGAACAGTGACGTTACTAAAACTATGACCTGACTGACGAAAGTGTTGGAACAGGTAATTCTTTAACTTTTTGAGATTGCCTGCATTACATTTATGCTCACGGAATCGAACTTTTAAGGGACGATCTGCGTGTCCAACATTTTGTATACCACAACAATTGGTGCATTTTATGTCAAAACATAAAATACGTGAGAAGTACGTTAATCAACATTTGAAGTTAGACATATATTAAATGTTCTACCATTAATAGTTGATTTAATGGTGGACTTGCAAGATAAATAATTGCAACAAATGCACCTCTTAGCATTTCACTGAATTATAGCAGGAAACACTCTGCGTCTAGAATGTTGCTTTTTAGGATTTTGTTATTTAGGCCTATTGGGGATTCTTTAAGGGTATTAGACCTTTTGGCAATGCTCTATTTTGCTAAAATTGGTAAGGGCTGCCATGATATATGTATGTGTTTGCCGTTATTCGGAGCCGCGCCCAATATTTGTCACACAAATTAAGAAATGATGTGTTCGGGTCATTTTGACATCGGGCACATATGTCCAGTCAAGTTTGTGCCTTATAAATAACTGACAGTCGAAAGCATGTGTATTAAATATTAGAAAACTTCATGTTTCTCTTTTTTATAGCTAAACATGTGTACATTAGGCAAATTATTAAACCTGTCAGATATACGCCAAAATGCAATCAATATCCTTCTAATACAAATAACCACCACCCACCCACCCTAGATTTCTTTGCTATTTGTCATTTTGTTACTACGTGTGCATGTTTATAATAATTATATTACTTATATGTCATTTTATATAATAAAAGCGCAATTAAATAACTGACCATCTGTGACCTCCCCACCCCCACCATCACCACTCTGCAGCCTGCATCCGTAAGGGAACGCTGTTGACTATGCTACTAATGTTACGGAGACTCGGGTATCGGTCAATGACAATAAAAAGCGGCAAACAAAGATCCCTATATGTTTGTCATGTACGCACTGCATGTCTAGTGGTTTATCTATTTACAGTTCGCCACTATGCCTTCTTGTTTGATTGTGCGATACCCGGACAGATTGGTGAATCTATGATGACGTCTACCTAAAGCCTGAAAGGACGTTGATGTGTGATGTTCGTCTTCAATCCTGTTTTGTTGTATAATTCCTATATGGTTTATTCTCTTGCTGCTCTGGCTTCTGCCAAGTCATTGAGTGTTAATTTGTTGCTTTTTAGGCTTTTGTTGTTTATATTAATTTATACATATTCATATTTCTGTTATACTTCTATTGCCTATTGATGTTACCTAGTTTGTTAGAGAATATAGCCTGGCGGGGAGTTCTTTATTTACAATGTCCTGTTTTATTGGGATGACAATAGGGCAAGAATGAGGTTTGGTGCACCCTAAAACCAATTTAAAACTCCCAGTGGCATGTTTCCACTGACCGTTTCAAGGCGGTTGCCCTGTTGTCAACCCTGTTTGTGTTTGTGACGTCATATGCCTTTATTCCTTATTTACATTGCCATTCATGTTGGTGATTCTTTTGCGTGTACCCTCATTTTAAAACAATCAAACACTGAACACTTAGAGAGCAGTGTGTAATTTTATATTTTCAAATTCCGACAAATCTTTATCCGGCAGTGAATAGCGATCATTATATCAAAGAGCGTGATAAAGTGTGACGAGCTGTATATTGAACAAAGCAATATCAGGTGAAGAGCTGAATATCGGCTAAATATGCCAACATCGGGCCGATGTTGGGCCGATGTTGTACCGATATTGGCAGATATCGGGCGAAGAGCGGAATATTGGCTAAATATGCCAACATCGGACCGATGTTGGGCCACCGCTGTTGGGCCGATGTTGGGCCGATGTTGTACCGATATTAAAATATTTTAGTAAAACATTTTTAAAATCTACACATTTATTGCAAGCAACTATTGCAATAAAGTATTATATTAGTTCATTTCTTTCAAAATATTTATAAATATATATTTCGTTTTAGCAAAATCAATATCGGGCCGACGATGGGGCGATATCATTTTGTTAACAAGGGAGATCCATCGAGCCGCTGTCGGTCCGACATAACACGCCATAAGTCAATAAAGGGAGGTAATGTCAAATATTGTGTATTCACTGTTAATGTGAAAAGATATACTTCGGTTTGTTCTTTCATATATTGCAAAATGATGCTACCTAGTGTTTTACTTATTGCTAATGAATATTTTCCCAATCGAACTAATTGAGATAAACACCAACAGAAAGATATTTTATAGACAGTATATATAATAAAAACATTTCAGTATTTTGATCGAAAATTCGGACGGAAGTTAACGCCCGGTAATATTGTATGTTGCAAAACATGTATTGTTGATTGGTAATCCGATGCTCTACCTACTGAGCTAGCTGGGTGGTCAATAAAATTCACCGAAGGATGTTGACAATAGAATGAATTTGATGTTTAGCTGACATCGGGTCATTTTGACATCGGGCACATATGTTCAGCCGACGTCGGGTTGATGTTGGACAATATCGTAAGCCGACCTCGGGCCTATTTGCAGCCGAGATTATAACCGACATCGGGCCGATATAGACAATGACATCGGTTCGATGTCGGCCCGATATAGAATGCTGGCTGAGATATCTGATATATACACTTGTTGGACAAAAGCAAAACAACTGTTTTGCAACGTACTGCATGCTTGGTGGTGGACGCATTTACAGTTCGCCACTATGTTTTCCTCTTTATGACCGGACAGGCTGTGGACCCTATGACGACGTATACCTAAATCCCAAAAGGACGGTGACATTTGATGTTTGTCTGCGGTCTTGTCTTGTCGTGCTCTCAATGGTTTATTCTTTTGTTGCTCTGGCTTCTGCCAAGTCATCGAGTACCTTCTTTGTGGCTTTCTAGGCTATTGTTTTGTTTGTATTTATATTTACACGAGCATCTATGTGTTTAACTTATATTCCCTATTAATGCTGCCTTGTTGGCTAGAGAATAGTTCTTGGCGTCGATTTCATTATTAACACTGTCCCGTTTCATTGGGATGACAGTAGGGTAATTGTGAGGTTTGGTGCACCCTAGAACCTGGTTTAAACCCCTAGGGGTCATTTTGCCACTGACCGTTTCAAGGTTGTAGCCCTACTGTCAACCCATTTTGTGTTTGTGACGTCATATGCCTTTGTTATTACTATTGCCATTCTTGTTTGTTGTTTTTTTGGTTGTTTTTGGGTTTACTGTTTTCTGTGAAAGCTGCTTTTCCTGTTCGACTTGAATACCTAATTTTACAAACGGTGAAGAGAAAATATAATAAATTATACAAAGCCTACTATAATTGAAAGTATCAGACTCAGGTACATTTATTAAAATGAGAACATGGACTTCGTTTACTTTTCCTTTCATATTACATAATTCATTTACTCTTTTTACATTATGTAATAATATTAGGGTTTATCATTTAACCCAAAGATAATTAGCCAAATAATGGAGATAACAAATTTCTGCTTAACCCATACATCTTCTGAGATCCATTTACAACTAAAACCGTATCTATAATGTAAAGACTTAACACATGAACCCTATTATAACGTCTACCTAAAGCCCAAATGGACGGTGACGTTTGATGTCTGCGGTCTTGTCTTGTCGTGCCGTCAATGGTTTATTCTCTTGTTGCTCTGCTTTCTGCCTTCTTTGTGGTTTTCTAGGCTATTGTTTTTTTGTATTTATATTTACACGAGCATCTTTGTGTTTTACTTATATTGCCTATTATTTCTGCCTTGTTGGTTAGAGAATAGTTTATGGCAGGGATTTCTTTATTTACACTGTCCCGTTTTATTGGGATGACAGTAGGGTAAGTGTGAGGTTTGATGCACCCTAGAACGTGATTTAAACCCCATCGGCCTTTTTTGCCACTGACTGTTCCAAGGCGGTAGCCCTATTGTCTACCCTTTTGTGTTTGTGATGTATTATTTGGCATTTTATTCAAGTTGTTCTTTGCTTCTGTGCGTGTTTGGGGTTGACTGTCGTCCTTGAATGTTCGATTTTTATATCTATATCCATGGCAAGTACACATCTGCGACAAGGGGTGCACAGTTCATACCCATAGGGATACCAACAATTTTTCTTTAAACGGTAGTTCTATACTTGGCGAAAATATTATCTAATAGAAAAATAAATGATTTACAAACTGCATGGCAAGTCCGCATAGTGTAATTGTCCAAACTGCTGTTAGTAAAAACCTCTTTAATAGTGTTACAGGCCATACATTTAGTATTTTCCTTAGCAAAAGTTTTTTGAGTGAGATCATTAAGCTTGTCTTGTGATAAGGTTGCGTACTAAAGTTTTATATAATGTAGAAAAGGTTGTATATAATGTAGAAAAATCTCAAGTACTTATAGATAAAGCTTGACGTGTTTTTATTGCAAATTTTATCAAGAACGTCGCCTGAATTTTTAATAGACAAAAATAAATTAATACCAGTGTTTTCATAAGCCTTAGCACAATATTGTTTAACGGGATATTTAAGGCAGTAAGTCAACATGTTCAAAGTTTGGAGATATTTGTAGTGGTGCAAGAACTAGAATTGGAAGTAAAACGGGCTTTTTATGGTTGTTAGTGTATTTTGGGAGTTGGAAGTCTGTTTGGCTTTTCGTCTATTCCAGGCTTGAACATTTTGCACTGAGTGATATGAGTCGAAACAACATTATCTTAATTACAGTGCACTGGAGTGTACGAATTAGTACTCCCGAGTTCCTGACACATTGACGTAATGGACGCGTCAAACAATGTGATGATGTCCTTTTCATTGTATAATTAATTTACTCTGTTTGTAGTACAGTGCGGGCCTACGACGCCTATTGCGTTTGGGCGCTGTGGTTTATATAGGACCATTTTCCTCATTTGTTTTATTATGAAATTCCTGGATTCCCGATTTTAAATTACAAAATGAAAACCTAGGTCTAAGGCGAAGTAGGAGGGGTTTGCCGTATCGAAGTTAATACGAGTATCTATGATGTTAAAACTAGTAGTTTCCAAGTAGAAAAGGAGTTAGGTTCAGCATGTTCTCTACGACACCATTTCATATTAAAATCCTCAATGGACTGGGCGATCTGACCACAACATGCAATAAAATCAATCACAGAAGGCAATCTATACTTCGGACCTTTAGAAAACAAATGCCGAATCATGTTTTTATTGATCATTAAATATGGATACTGTTATTAAAGAGCTCTTCTTAAATTGACATATATGTTGAATTGACGTATGTTTAATACAATGACATGCAGCTGATTATTTACGTTTTCTATCAACTCATATTAAATGTCTACTTTTACACCTATTTTGACTTCTTTAGCGTTCATATATTGTTTAAATAATACTGAAACGCCTTTTTATTTCCGTTGCTTGAGTACAATAAAGATGCCATTTTATCATTATTGTATTATGGGAGTGCAATAATGTGGAAATGTTAAAACCCATTTTAAGTTATTATAATTTGTAAAAAAAAAATGTTTGATAACTGCAAATTCAGTAGAAATTATACTAGGCTGTGAACAAAAATCTGATAAAAAGCCGCATAACATATTTGCCGTCATTAATGTGACAAACGACGTCATGATTTTATCAACATTGGGATTGCATTTGAGGTCACTTGGGTCAATGTTAAAATCATTGTTACTAAAAGTAAAACAAGACCTCGGCCTGAAGTTGACCCATTCACCAATGACAACAATACATATGAACCAGTATCAAACAAAAGAGAGGTAATCAGAAAAAGTTTACTCGAGTTAAGTTACCTAATCAAGGTTAAGTATTAAGAAAATAATGCAAAAATGATCTTGCCCTTGGTAATAATAGTGTTAAGTGATGTGTACTAATGAAAACAAAACATATGACCAATTATCAAAGAAATGAAGCATTCAGAAAAGGTTAACTGAAGTTAAGTTACTTAAACAAGGCTAAGTTTTGGAAAAATGACGCAGAAGGTGACCTTGACATTGGTAGTTTTGGCGCTAAGCGATGACCACCAATGTCAACAATACATATGATTAACTGTCAAACAAAGAAAGGGAGGCACTCAGAAAAAGTTAACTGAGATTAAGATACCTAACCAAGGTTAAATTAGATAACCAAGGTTAAGTGTTGGGAATATAATGCAAACTATGACCTTGACCGTGGTAATTCTGGCTTTAATTGATGTCCACCGATGCCAACAATGCATATGACCGACTATCAAAAAAAGAAAGGGAGGCATTCATAAAAGTTAATTGGGGTTAAGTTACCTAACCGATGTTTTGTTTTGGGAATATAATGCAAAATATGACATTGACGTTGGTAATTTTGGCGTTAAATGATGTCCACAGATGCCAACAATAAATATTAATAAGAATCCAACAAAGAAAGTCAAGCAATCAGCAAAAAGTTAACCGAAGTTAAATAACCTAACCAAGGTTAAGTTACCTAACTAAGTTACCTAAGGTTACGTTTTTGAAAACGTTGGTAATTTTGGCGTTATATGATGTCCACAGATGTCAACAATAAATATTAAAAGAATTCAACAGAGAAACAAATATAAAAAAGATCGGACAGGTAAAGTAGCAGTCAACCAATAAACACAGAAACAAACACGCAAGCAGACAAACAAGAAGGCAAAAGTAATAATAAATACAAACGACATCACAAACACAAAAGGGTTGACAATAGGGCTACCGCCTTGGAACGGTGGACTAACTAAGGTAAGTTACCTAAGGTTACGTTTTTGAAAAATAATTCAGAATATGACATTGACCTTGGTAATATGACATTGACCTTGGTAATTTTGGTGTTAGGTGATGTCCACCAATGCCAATAATACATATGACAAACTATCAAACAAAGAAAGGAAGGCAATCAAAAAAAGATACCTGAGGTTACCTCACCAATGCTAAGATGACCTTGAACTTCATAGTTTTGGCATTAAGTGATGTTCAAGAGTGGCAACAATACCTATGAGCAAGTATCAAACAAAGAAAGTGATGCAATCAGAAAAAGTAAACTGAGATTAGATTACCCACCTAAGGTCAGGTTTTGGGAAAATAATTCAAAATATGACATTGACCTTGGTAATGTTGGCGTTAAGTGATGTCCACCAATGCCAACAACTGCATATTACCAAGTATCAAACAAAGAAAATGAGGCAATCAGAAAAAGATAACTGAGATTAAGTTACCTAACCAAGGTTAAGTTAACTGAATAATATTAGGTTTTGGGAAAATAATGCATAACATGACATTGACCTTGATAATTTGGGCTGTAAACGATGTCCACCAATGCCAACAATACATATTTCCAAGTATCAAACAAAGAAAAGGAGGCAATCATTAAAATGTAAACGAGGTTAAGCTACATAATGCTTAAGTTACCTAACCAAGGATACGTTTGTGAGAAAATATGATCTTGACCTTGGTAATTTTAGCGGTAAATGATATCCCTTGACCCAACAAAGCATCTGCAAAAGGTTTCAGAAAGATTCGAGCTGTGGTTGTTGTGAAATGTTAATTGAAAAAGTGGTCGCCGTTGCCGAAAAAGTGACTGCTATGTCTCGTTACTCACTTTTTGGACGAGACAAAAATGGTTTGCGGGCAATAAATTCAGTTAAGAGTGAGATATTGAAGCGACACTCGTTGTGTTGTAGGCAGCGTATATGGAAAGAAATATTGGAACGAAACTTTGTAGGTAGCTTAAGAAAAACCTTGTTTTCATGGACTTCCACGTATCTTGATTTTAGTAAACTTTTTCGATAAACTTATATTATGTTCAACAAAGAAATATAAAAAGATCGGACAGGGAAAGTAGCATTCAAGGAGGACAGTCAGCCACAAAACACAGAAATAAACAGGCAAACAGACAAACAAGAAGGCAAAAGTAATAATAAATGCAAACGACATCACAAGCACAAAAAGGTTGACAATAGGCTACCGCCTTGGAACGGTCAGTGGCAAAGTCGGCCACTGGGGGCTTAAACCGATTCTAGGGTGCACCAAACCTCACACTTATCCTACTCTCATCCCATTAAAACAGGACAGTGTAAATAAAGAAATCCCCGCCATGATCTAATATCTAACCAACAAGGCAGCATCAACAGGAAATATAAGTAAGACTCAAATATGCTCGTGTTAATATAATACAAAACAACAATAGCCTAGAAAGCAACAATGAAGGTACTCATTGACTTGGCAGAAGGGAGAAAGTCTAACATCATACGAATTTAACCCCAACTAATTCAATAAAATCCTCAATCATATGTCATTGGTATAATTAGGTTATTTCTTTTTAACACTAGTGGTTTTAATTTCCATTTCATTAATATAATGTTCATTACATTAACACTATTAGAAACTTGTTTTGGAGTTTTGAATTCCATTTCATTTATATAATGTTCATTTACACTTTGATAAGGAACTACTGCCTAAAAGTGCTTTCACTACAAAAACAATTCTACTGTAGGTTATAACTAAATGCAAATGTTCAAGCCAAATACTTGTATCACTTGGAAGTTAAGATTTTTATTGATACCCTCACAGTCTTCTCTGTGTTTGGTAAGTAGATCTTCTTTTGAAAAGCCGTAAAGACAACGATCGCAGAAATAAGTTTTACAGTGATGTTTGTTTTGATCGTAAAGTAATCTATTTAGATTTTTAATCCAGCAATAGTGATATTTTGTTGTTATTGTTTTTGGTTCGTTGGAATAATCATCAGGGTTATAATTGTCATCTATAATTCCTTCTTCATTATTTGGATCATCTTCATCTTCATTTTCTAAATCAACCTCAACGTCTTCAGAAACTAAAAGCAAGTTAATTCTTTCCATTTCTTGCGGTTGCTCTGATATTCTATATGGAAATACAGATACCCTTTTTCCTGTGCATCCGTAAACATTAATAGCAAGGTTGTTTTGTTTTTCTACTTTGGAAATTTGTGAAATTGGAGTGGGAAAGTCAATACCATCCATATTCAACTTACCCATGTGTTTGTTGTAACTAGATATCCTAGTTGGATTATTTTTATTAGGCCACAAAGCAGAAACCAATGCCACTTCCAAGCACTTATTATCTTCATTATTAACATTAATTATTGCTTTTTTATCAGATACTGCTTTAGACAAAGGAATATATGACGAACCTTTAAACGGCTCGTACTTTGCAATATTTAAGTAAAACGTAACACAGTGATCAATCTCCAATCCAGATGCTGTGATTGTAAATCTTTCGAGACTCTCTTGTATATTTAGTTTAAACTTATTTATTTTACATCGATTGTAACGAAAGCTCTATGAACTTATTTGAATCACTCTCGATGTCTTCCTGGGTAGAACCAGTACTAAGCAATGCAGATAAAGTGTCTTGCTCAGGGACTCAACGCATATGGCAATGACGGGAATCGAACCCACGACTTTTGGATCATGGGTCCAACGCTCTACCACTAGACCACAGCGCTCCACTTGTATATTTGCAGATGAGTTATCGTAAAACTCATCTATTTTTTCAGAGGTTAAAATTGCATTTTGTTCACTGTATAATACTGCCGTGGTGTATTTTTTGGTATCACCATCATCTCTGAATGAATCTACAGTAAGACCTAATGAAAACTTTAATCCATTCATCTTTGTCAGCTCTTTGCTTATTTGTTTTGTGATAATGGATTTTTTATCACGAAATAGTTTTTGAGGGTCTTTGTATTTCTCGGCAGATATTTCGTATGCTTTAAAATAGCCACACATTGGTTTGTCAACCAGTTTTAATTCTTCTTTAGATTTTCTATCATTAAGCTCTTTCAATTCATTTATAACATTGTCTCGTGATTTAGCATATTTCTGATTTTGCTCATCTTGCAATTTATCATATTTCTGCTTTTCTCGTTTACGTTGTTTCTTAGCACGTCGTCTCTTAAGTAAATTTTCTAATGTTTAAGATTTAACCTCTTTTAAAGTTTCCTTTGGAACTTCTTTAAGAGGTTTTAATGCATTTATACCGTTAGATAGTGTTTGCTTATCTATTACACCTGTATCATACAGACGTATTAAATTTCTTATAGTCTCCTCGTTTTCCATACTTTATTTGTTATATATTTTAAAAAAAAAATATTTAATATAAAAATAATTATATAAAAAATAGACAATGGAAAGTAATGTTTGTCAATTTCTTAAAATTGGATTACATAATCCATGTAAAAGCAAGCCAACAAAAGATTCCGATTATTGCAGTTTGCATAAATATAGATTAAAAACAAGTCATGTGTTACCGTGCCTAAAATGTAAAAAAGGCACTTCTGCAAGATATCAAGTATCTGTTGGTTGTGGTGCTCATTCGATTAGAATGAAACACGAATACTGGAAGTTAAAGTCGTACAACGCTGAGTGTCTTCGATTTAGATGTATTGAGGTTTAAATTATATTTTGATAACTTATAAAAAAATTAAACTTGCAATCTTCACTACCCCTATTTTAAAAAAGTTTTAATAAATGAAGTAAAATCACCATTTCATGGTGATTTATTATATATATGTATTTTGGGCGTTTTCTGTTGTAATTTGAGGCGAAACGGAGTGAGCCGAAAATTACAACAGAACGCCCAAAATACATATATATATGTATTTGTTCCGCTATAAAATCAAATATATATTTAAATGTTAATACCTAATGGTATGTATTATGCTGGTATATATTACACATAATTTACGTATGGCTGGTATTCTCGTAAATTCAACTATTTACAAAATGAAATAAAAATATTTAAAATATAGTTCCGTGTTTATTTTGAACTTGATTTATTTTTAACAAGAAAAAGCAACACTCAGTAAACTCAGTAATATCATGATGGAATTTGAAACGCGTGAAACATTAAATACTTACATTTTCTGAAAGGGTCATATATGTAAACTTGACTATAACTCCATTTTGCAGGAGAACGGGGACCAGACACCTAACTTGACTATAACTCCATTTTGCAGGAGAACGGGGACCAGACACCTAACTTGACTATAACTCCATTTTGCAGGAGAACGGGGACCAGACACCTAACTTGACTATAACTCCATTTTGCAGGAGAACGGGGACCAGACACCTAACTTGACTATAACTCCATTTTGCAGGAGAACGGGGACCAGACACTAAACATATATGTAACTTGACTATAACTCCATTTTGCAGGTGAACGGGGACCAGACACCTAACTTGACTATAACTCCATTTTGCAGGAGAACGGGGACCAGACACTAAACATATATGTAACTTGACTATAACTCCATTTTGCAGGTGAACGGGGACCAGACACGTAAGATTGGACATCAGCCACAAAACTTTCAGGTATGCGACTGTATTTGCATATTTATTTTTTAAACAAATTATTCCAAATACCGAAGAATACATTGAAATCAGTGTTGAACACGTTGTTTTAGGTTATTTCGAGCCAGTCTGGAGCGGAAAAAGCGTAGATATAAACGTACCGCTCAGTTTACGTCTCCATCTGATATCGTCTCCGTGGACGAGTGGCTAACGACGTTGCGTTGTAAACCTTCTCGCCTGTCACTGCTGCCGTTTTGAATCCCACTGGGAGCTCGACTTTAAATGAGGAAGTGTCGATTCTTACGGATGGCGGGAGATTTACAGTACTAGTTATACCCAGGAAAAGTGGGTGGTCTGCCTCCACGGCAAAAAAAATAGACCGTCATATATAACCTTACATGTCTTGAACATGACGTAAAACACCATACAAACAAACAAAGGTGACAGACGAATTTTGCCTAAGGACACACATACGAAAATGAGAAAATTGAAAATCGACGACAATGAGGCTTGAACCGGTTTAATAGTCTACTGTGATATTCATTTACTGGTCCACAGCGACCTCTTCAAAGAATACACATAACATATATTAAGTATATAATCAAGTATACAATTGATTTAGAAAACTAAAAAAAAATAAAAAAATTAAAAATTCCCCCGTTGAGGTTCGAACCGATGATATCCGGATTCAGAGTATATCGTGTATCTCAGTGCCACGGCGGTCCCTTCAAAGAATATACAATACATGTATTAAGTATAAAACAGATTAAACAACATAAATAGCATATAGCTTATATAAACACACAAAATGAACGTAAGCCAGAAGTTCATGGGCTTGAAACCGGAGACCCCATATTTAATCACCGAGGCGCCACGGAGTTTCGTCGGTGTGCTATTGGGCAATAAACTTTTCCTTAGCCTCTTCCTTCGGATGGGGACGTAAACCGGGCGTTTCCGTGTGTCGGAGTCTGTCTTCCGAGAATGTTAAAAAATCGTAGGAATGTATTGGTAAGTAAGAGTAGGGCAGGTTCCCTGATTCTCATGTATCGTTCCCCTCTCTCTGGTTCCCTGATTCTCATGTATCCTTCCCCTCTCTCTGGTTCCCTGATTCTCATGTATCCTTCCCCTTTCTCTGGTTCCCTGATTCTCATGTATCCTCCACTCTCTCTGGGTCGGTTCTAAATAACATATACTGTGTGGATGAACCGATAAGCAACATTCAGTTCTATTCTATTCCAGATGCTCAAGATGTTCTGCAACGGGAAAGCCGATACCAATATATGGAAAAGCATCGCCGAGCTCAATAGGACTCAGGAGATGAAACATCCACCACCAAATATACAGGTTTGAGATTATTTGTTATCACAATTTCGATGATTTTACACTTTATAAACTTCATTCCAAATAATGCTTTAGATATTATAGTCATAAATGCTACTTGGTTATATATGATAAAAACAAAAATACGTGACTTTTTTCCATATACTCAGACCCCAATGGTCCGTGAAGTAAGAGACTTATAAGTAAAAACGTGACGATTTTTACGGATAACAGTAGTCTAGATCATCTGCGGCGCTTGAATGTTTTCAAGACAAAGGTATAGAACAGTCCTCCTGAACAAAGTTTTATTTTTGCCGATACACTGGTACCGTTTGTGATTGGCTAAGACAGGAACACCTGCTATCCAAGATATACAGAAAGGCAGTAAGACAATATATTTATTAATAAACAAAGATAAACAAAGAGGGAAACTCCAATATTATAACGAACTAAATGCGGATGGTCAGAAATACTTTCATAAAAAAAAAAGGTCACGTGCTTCCAGTTTCAAAATGGGAAGACGTTTGTATTTACAATCAAGCGTGGAAGATGATCAAGACTAGAATGACATGAGGTCTACAGTACTTGTTCTACTCAGGAAAAAGTGGGTGGTCTGCCTCCACCACAAAAAATCGATCGTCATATATAGCCTAAGAAATTTACTGAAAATTAGGTAAATCACCATTATAGTTTTTGCATATGGATATTGTTTCAGTCGCCGCCTTAAACGTTCGTTAAACTTTGGTTATGCTTGTTTGAAGCTTTTTGTTTCCAAAACCGTCAAATATTTTGCTTTATTACTGCGTAGAGATATGAATACTTGGATAACATTCGTTTAACGTCCCGCACCACGACCGTGTAGGTGGCAGATAGTGAGACTATGTTCCGCCCGCTCTTACAATAGTGAGGAACTTAAGCGTTAGATTAGACAGCTCTACCAGTGGCATCGCTTAAGTTAAAGTACTAGAAGACTACCCTCCTATGCTCCGCGCCATGTTACGATTCAAACTGGTTGACCTCTTATGGCTATGATATCGGTTTATTGATCTATAATCTCGTATTTAGTGTTGAACATTGCGACCTTGCATGCGGGAGTTTGTGGGTTCGATCCCTGGTCGGGTCACACACACGACATAAACAATTGGTACTAGCAACTCTCTTGCTCGACGCTCAGCATATAAAGGGTATTGCTGGGACCGGTCGACCCGGTGACAACACTGACGCTCGGCATATACAGGGTAGTGCTGGGTCCGGTCGACCCGGTGACATCACTGACGCTCGGCATATAAAGGGTAGTGCTGGGACCGAGCGACCCGTTGACATCACTGACGCTCGGCATATAAAGGGTAGTGCTGGGACCGGTCGACCCGGTGACATCACTGACGCTCGGCATATAAAGGGTAGTGCTGGGACCGGTCGACCCGGTGACATCACTGACGCTCAGCATATAAAGGGGAGTGCTGGGACCGGTCGTCCCAGTGACAACACTGACGCCCGGCATATAAAGGGCAGTGCTGGGATCGGTCGACCAGTGAAAACACTGACGCTCGGCATATAAAGGGTAGTGCTGGGACCGGTCGACCCAGTGACAACACTGACGTCCGGCATGTAAAGGGCAATGCTGTGACCGGTCAACCCAGTGACAACACTGACGCTCGGCTCGGCATATAAAGGGTAGTGCTGGGACCGGTCGACCCAGTGACAACACTGACGCCCGGCATATAAAGGGCAGTGCTGGGACCGGTCGACCCAGTGACAACACTGACGCTCGGCATATAAAGGGTAGTGCTGGGACCGGTCGACCCAGTGACATCACTGACGCCCGGCATATAAAGGGCAGTGCTGGGACCGGTCGACCCAGTGACAACACTGACGCTCGGCATATAAAGGGCAGTGCTGGGACCGGTCGACCCAGTGACATCACTGACGCTCGGCATATAAAGGGTAGTGCTGGGACCGGTCGTCCCAGTGACAACACTGACGCTCGGCATATGAAGGGTAGTGCTGGGACCAGTCGACCCAGTGACAACACTGACGCCCGACATATAAAGGGCAGTGCTTGGACCGGTCGACCCAGTGAAAACACTGACCCTCGGCATATAAAGGGTAGTGCTGGGACCGGTCGACCCAGTGACAACACTAACGCCCGGCATATAAAGGGCAGTGCTGGGACCGGTCGACCCAGTGACAACACTGACGCTCGGCTCGGCATATAAAGGGTAGTACTTGGACCGGTCGATCCAGTGACAACACTGACGCCCGGCATATAAAGGGCAGTGCTGGGACCGGTCGACCCAGTGACAACACTGACGCTCGGCATATAAAGGGCAGTGCTGGGACCGGTCGACCCAGCGACAACACTGACGCTCGGCATATAAAGGGTAGTGCTGGGACCGATCGACCCAGTGACATCACTGACGATCGGCATATAAAGGGTAGTGCTTGGACCGGTCGACCCAGTGACAACACTGACGCCCGGCATATAAAGGGCAGTGCTGGGACCGGTCGACCCAGTGACAACACTGACGCTCGGCATATAAATGGCAGTGCTGGGACCGGTCGACCCAGTGACAACACTGACGCTCGGCATATAAAGGGCAGTGCTGGGACCGGTCGACCCAGTGACAACACTGACGCCCGGCATATAAAGGGCAGTGCTGGGACCGGTCGACCGAGTGACAACACTGACGCTCGGCATATAAAGGGCAGTGCTGTGACCGGTCGACCCAGTGACAGCACTGACGCTTGTATTTATTAAATAGGTCACTAGAATCAATCCCTTCTCTGCCAGTTAATATTTTAAAAGTTTCTATCATATCACATCTGTGTCTTCGGAGCTCAATGATTACATTTAAAGTTTTAACCTTTCAAGATAAGGTAGGTGCGCTAAATGTATATCGGTTACAAGTTTGGTAGCTTTATGTTGAATTAGTTCGAGTAGTTTGATATCCTTAACAATGCTGGAAGACCAATCCTGTACACAACAGGCCAAGTGAAGTGGTAGTAACGACATACAATATAATAATAGTATTTGATTTCTATTAATACTATGTCATTTTCTCTTACCCAATATCCCGTTAGCCATCTGAGCAGCTGCGACAAATTGTTTTGAAGTGTTTAGATCATTCGAGATAATAACTACTACTACTAATAAGTCATTTTCTTTGGAAACACTCTATAACGGTCAACACTTTATAACAGGTCAACACTCTATAACAGGTCAACACTCTACAACAGGTCAACACTCTATAACATGTCATTGGCCACTTTATAAGCATGATTTGGATTAGTATAGCCATAGTTAACACTTTTTGTATTAAATAAATTGAAAAAGGGGTCATTTGGAAGCAACAAACAAGAGATAAAAGTAGCAGACTCGGTTTTATTGAGTCTGTTCATGAGAGGTATGTAAAGTGCAACACCTCCTAGCACCGGCTTAAGCGATATTCTACTTTAAAGCCACAAAGATCGGGCTTGATGATCCCAAAGGACCAGTAAGTAATAAACAACATTTACCAATCATGATGCCACTTGATGAACACTATCTTCAAGTAATGATTTTATATATTTATAATAGATGGAAACATCAGAGACAATTGCATTACTAAAAGATAAGAAAATAACTACGTCAATAACAGAACACCGATGTACTCCTTCAATAAAAACGGATGCCGATTTAGACTAAAAACCATTTAAAACTACTTTCAGTTGTCTACAACTAAGCCATCTCTTAATACAATTCTATATACAATCAGCTAGTATGCCATGGCTGTTAATTTTCTTCATAAACCTCTCGTGAGGAATAGTACCAAAATACCTACTGAAGTCCAAGTAAATAACATCAACTGGGTTACTTTCATATTATGGCCTGTGTTATGTCATCAAGCAATTTGTGAGACATTATTTCACTTTCACCTCATATTCCGTTCACATATCGGTGGCGAATCCAAGTTAGTTTTTAATTGGGTTCAAGGCAAAATATGTCAACAAAGCGCTCGGTTCATAATTGTCTTATCATTTAACGAATTTTACACACTGAGGTCCACATACCCTACACATTGGTGAGCTCTTTCCTCCTCCGCAAAAGGTAATTCGATTCGATTCATCTAGAATTTTATGAGATTAGCTCTCCGAAAACAAAATGAGTGCTGAATGCATTTCGAAAAATGAGAAAATTTGTCCTACAGACACCATAGCACTCAAACGCAATGACACCGTAGGTCAGCACTGTACCACAGACTAAAATCACATGAGATATCCAATGAAATGGACAATACGCAACACAAAGAGTGGTTACGACAGGGTAACAATAACGACCGGCAATACGACCTGCTGGTTAGCTTAAATCGATGTTATGTGTACACTACCTTGCACAATAACGACCGGCAATACGACCTGCTGGTTAGCTTAAATCGATGTTATGTGTACACTACCTTGCACAATAACGACCGGCAATACGACCTGCTGGTTAGCTTAAATCTATGTTATGTGTACACTACCTTGCACAATAACGACCGGCAATACGACCTGCTGGTTAGCTTAAATCTATGTTATGTGTACACTACCTTGCACATTAACGACCGGCAATACGACCTGCTGGTTAGCTTAATTCGATGTTATGTGTACACTACCTTGCACAATAACGACCGGCAATACGACCTGCTGATTAGCTTAATTCGATGTTATGTGTACACTACCTTGCACATTAACGACCGGCAATACGACCTGCTGGTTAGCTTAAATCGATTTATGTGTACACTACCTTGCACAATAACGACCGGCAATACGACCTGCTGGTTTGCTTAAATCGATGTTATGTGTACACTACCTTGCAGAATAACGACCGGCAATACGACCAGCTGGTTAGCTTAAATCGATGTTATGTGTACACTACCTTGCACAATAACGACCGGCAATACGACCAGCTGGTTAGCTTAAATCGATTTATGTGTACACTACCTTGCACAATAACGACCGGCAATACGACCAGCTGGTTAGCTTAAATCGATGTTATGTGTACACTACCTTGCACAATAACGACCGGCAATACGACCTGCTGGTTAGCTTAAATCGATGTTATGTGTACACTACCTTGCACAATAACGACCGGCAATACGACCTGCTGGTTAGCTTAAATTTGTGTTATGTGTACACTACCTTGCACAATAACGACCGGCAATGCGACCTGCTGGTTAGCTTAAATCTATGTTATGTGTACACTACCTTGCACAATAACGACCGGCAATACGACCTGCTGGTTAGCTTAATTCGATGTTATGTGTACACTACCTTGCAACTGTCTTCAGGGCCAAACCTGACAATACTGTGTAAGTAAAAGTTGACACTTAATATTGACAATCTAACATTAACAAAATGATATATGCTGAAAACGGCCTACTTGTAACTGGAGAATAAACTAATTTTGTAGGACAACGAAGAAAAGAGTTGCAAGAAAGAAAATCCGCTGCCACAAAGTCTTCTTGAGATAGAACATCTGCTGCCACCAAGAAGTTTTGAGTTAAAGCGGCGGTCGCTGAAACATGTTGTACTGAAATAATGCGATAACCTGTTTAAAATAACCTATTAAATGTTTTAATTTTACAATATAAAACTTTTTAAGCCGAAATTAAGGTTTTATTACATACCCTAGCCAACCACGTTTTCGCTTTTTGGAGAAAGGGTTGGATGGGGTATGAAAGTTAATACTCTGACCACGTAATGCCCTATTGTCAACCCATTTATGTATTTGGTATCGCGTTCTTTGCTTCTGGTTTTCCTTGTTTTAATTGTTATTTGTTCTGGTTTTCTTTGTAATTGCTGTTTGTTCTGTTTTCCTTGTAATTGTTGTTTGTTCTGTTTTCCTTGTAATTGTTGTTTGTTCTGTTTTCCTTGTAATTGTTATTTGTTCTGGTTTCCCTTGTAATTGTTGTTTGTTCTGTTTTCCTTGTAATTGTTGTTTGTTCTGGTTTCCTTGTAATTGTTGTTTGTTCTGGTTTCCTTTGTAATTGTTGTTTGTTCTTTGTTCTGTTTTCCTTGTAATTGTTGTTTGTTCTGGTTTCCCTTGTAATTGTTGTTTGTTCTGGTTTCCTTTGTAATTGTTGTTTGTTCTTTGTTCTGTTTTCCTTGTAATTGTTGTTTGTTCTGGTTTCCCTTGTAATTGTTGTTTGTTCTGGTTTCCCATGTAATTGTTGTTTGTTCTGGTTTCCCTTGTAATTGTTGTTTGTTCTGGTTTCCCATGTAATTGTTGTTTGTTCTGGTTTCCCTTGTAATTGTTGTTTGTTCTTGTTTCCCTTGTAATTGTTGTTGGTTCTGGTTTCCCTTGTAATTGTTGTTTGTTCTGGTTTTCCTTGTTTTAATTGTTCTTTTTTCTGGTTTCCCTTGCAATTGTTGTTTGTTCTGGTTTTCCTTGTAATTGTTGTTTGTTCTGGTTTCCCTTGTAATTGTTGTTTGTTCTGGTTTCCCGTGTAATTGTTGTTTGTTCTGGTTTCCCTTGTAATTGTTGTTTGTTCTGTTTTCCTTGTAAATTTTTTTTTGTTCTGGTTTTCCTTGTAATTGTTGTTTGTTCTGGTTTTCCTTTTAATTGTTGTTTGTTCTGGTTTCCCTTGTAAGTGTTGTTCTGTTCTGGTTAGCCTTGTAAGTGTTGTTTGTTCTGTTTACCTTGTAATTGTTGTTTGTTCTGGTTTCCCTTGTAATTGTTGTTTGTTCTGGTTTTCCTTGTAATTGTTGTTTGTTCTGGTTTTCCTTGTACCTGTTGTTTGCTCTGGTTTTCCTTGTAATTGTTGTTTGTTCTGTTTTCCTTGTAATTGTTGTTTGTTCTGGTTTTCCTTGTAATTGTTGTTTGTTCTGGTTTCCCTTGTAATTGTTGTTTGTTCTGATTTTCCTTGTAATTGTTGTTTGTTCTGGTTTTCCTTGTAATTGTTGTTTATTCTGGTTTCCCTTGTAATTGTTGGTTGCTCTGGTTTACTTTGTAATTGTTGTTTGTTCTGTTTTCCTTGTAATTGTTGTTTGTTCTGGTTTTCCTTGTAATTGTTGTTTGTTCTGGTTTCCCTTGTAATTGGTGTTTGTTCTGGTTTTCCTTGTAATTGTTGTTTGTTCTGGTTTCCCTTGTAATTGTTGTTTGTTCTGGTTTCCCTTGTAATTGTTGTTTGTTCTGGTTTCCCTTGTAATTGTTGTTGGTTCTGGTTTCCCTTGTTATTGTTCTTTGTTCTGGTTTTCCTTGTTTTAATTGTTATTTGTTCTGGTTTCCCTTGTAATTGTTGTTTGTTCTGGTTTCCCTTGTAATTGTTGTTGGTTCTGGTTTCCCTTGTAATTGTTCTTTGTTCTGGTTTTCCTTGTTTTAATTGTTATTTGTTGTGGTTTTCCTTGTAATTGTTGTTTGTTCTGGTTTCCCTTGTAATTTTTGTTTGTTCTGGTTTCCTTTGTAATTGTTGTTTGTTCTTTGTTCTGGTTTCCTTTTTCAATTGTTGTTTGTTCTGGTTTCCTTTGTAATTGTTGTTTGTTGTTTGTTCTGGTTTCCCTTGCAATTGTTGTCTGTTTATGTTTTCCTTGTAATTGTTGTTTGTTCTGGTTTCCCTTGTAATTGTTGTTTGTTCTGATTTCCTTTGTAATTGTTGTTTGTTCTTTGTTCTGGTTTCCCTTGTAATTGTTGTTTGTTCTGGTTTCCTTTGTAATTGTTGTTTGTTCTTTGTTCTGGTTTCCCTTGTAATTGTTGTTTGTTCTGGTTTCCTTTGTAATTGTTGTTTGTTCTTTGTTCTGGTTTTCCTTGTAATTGTTGTTTGTTCTGGTTTCCTTTGTAATTGTTGTTTGTTCTTTGTTCTGTTTTCCTTGTAATTGTTGTTTGTTCTGGTTTCCCTTGTAATTGTTGTTTGTTCTGGTTTCCCATGTAATTGTTGTTTGTTCTGGTTTCCCTTGTAATTGTTGTTTGTTCTGGTTTCCCATGTAATTGTTGTTTGTTCTGGTTTCCCTTGTAATTGTTGTGTGTTCTTGTTTCCCTTGTAATTGTTGTTGGTTCTGGTTTCCCTTGTAATTGTTGTTTGTTCTGGTTTTCCTTGTTTTAATTTTTCTTTTTTCTGGTTTCCCTTGCAATTGTTGTTTGTTCTGGTTTTCCTTGTAATTGTTGTTTGTTCTGGTTTCCCTTGTAATTGTTGTTTGTTCTGGTTTCCCGTGTAATTGTTGTTTGTTCTGGTTTCCCTTGTAATTGTTGTTTGTTCTGTTTTCCTTGTAAATTTTTTTTTGTTCTGGTTTTCCTTGTAATTGTTGTTTGTTCTGGTTTTCCTTGTAATTGTTGTTTGTTCTGGTTTCCCTTGTAAGTGTTGTTCTGTTCTGGTTTGCCTTGTAAGTGTTGTTTGTTCTGTTTACCTTGTAATTGTTGTTTGTTCTGGTTTCCCTTGTAATTGTTGTTTGTTCTGGTTTTCCTTGTAATTGTTGTTTGTTCTGGTTTTCCTTGTACCTGTTGTTTGCTCTGGTTTTCCTTGTGATTGTTGTTTGTTCTGTTTTCCTTGTAATTGTTGTTTGTTCTGGTTTTCCTTGTAATTGTTGTTTGTTCTGGTTTCCCTTGTAATTGTTGTTTTTTCTGATTTTCCTTGTTATTGTTGTTTGTTCTGGTTTTCCTTGTAATTGTTGTTTATTCTGGTTTCCCTTGTAATTGTTGGTTGCTCTGGTTTACTTTGTAATTGTTGTTTGTTCTGTTTTCCTTGTAATTGTTGTTTGTTCTGGTTTTCCTTGTAATTGTTGTTTGTTCTGGTTTCCCTTGTAATTGGTGTTTGTTCTGGTTTTCCTTGTAATTGTTGTTTGTTCTGGTTTCCCTTGTAATTGTTGTTTGTTCTGGTTTCCCTTGTAATTGTTGTTTGTTCTGGTTTCCCTTGTAATTGTTGTTTGTTCTGGTTTCCCTTGTAATTGTTGTTGGTTCTGGTTTCCCTTGTTATTGTTCTTTGTTCTGGTTTTCCTTGTTTTAATTGTTATTTGTTCTGGTTTCCCTTGTAATTGTTGTTTCGTCTGGTTTCCCTTGTAATTGTTGTTGGTTCTGGTTTCCCTTGTAATTGTTCTTTGTTCTGGTTTTCCTTGTTTTAATTGTTATTTGTTGTGGTTTTCCTTGTAATTGTTGTTTGTTCTGGTTTCCCATGTAATTTTTGTTTGTTCTGGTTTCCTTTGTAATTGTTGTTTGTTCTTTGTTCTGGTTTCCTTTTTCAATTGTTGTTTGTTCTGGTTTCCTTTGTAATTGTTGTTTGTTGTTTGTTCTGGTTTCCCTTGCAATTGTTGTCTGTTCTGTTTTCCTTGTAATTGTTGTTTGTTCTGGTTTCCCTTGTAATTGTTGTTTGTTCTGATTTCCTTTGTAATTGTTGTTTGTTGTTTGTTCTGGTTTCCCTTGTAATTGTTGTTTGTTCTGGTTTCCTTTGTAATTGTTGTTTGTTCTTTGTTCTGGTTTCCCTTGTAATTGTTGTTTGTTCTGGTTTCCTTTGTAATTGTTGTTTGTTCTTTGTTCTGGTTTTCCTTGTAATTGTTGTTTGTTCTGGTTTCCCTTGTAATTGTTGTTTGTTCTGGTTTCCTTTGTAATTGTTGTTTGTTCTTTGTTCTGGTTTCCCTTGTAATTGTTGTTTGTTCTGGTTTCCTTTGTAATTGTTGTTTGTTCTTTGTTCTGGTTTCCCTTGTAATTATTGTTTGTTCTGGTTTCCCTTGTAATTGTCATGATTGTTGTTTGTTTTAATTGCATGTTTTTGATTTACAGTTCGACTTTTATACCTACTGTTAATTCAGTTTTACATCTATCGTTTTGATCATTCAATAGTTTCTGCAGTTCGTTATCCATTGATTGTCCTATTTAATTACTTCTTTTGTTTGTTATCCATAATTTGGTATATTCGATATTTTTGTCAGTTTGTTATTTATTTGTTTAGCACATTTCATTTTATTTTGTTCAGTTTCATATATTGCCTTATATTTCTTACAGTAATTTATGTCTTTTATATTGCTTTATAATAACATTTAAGTGTATCGTTTGCTAATGTTTCTGAATGTAGACTTTATTGTTAGAGATGTCAATGGTGACGTGATTTACAAACTTCGTAAGATCCTTGGTCATGATCACTTTCATACTATCTTTGTTAAACTTGTTAACATATTTATCAAAAGAGGTTATGACCCTATCATTTTTCAACGCACTGCATGCTTGGTGGTGGACCCATTTACAGTTCGTCACTATGCTTTCCTCTTTAATTGTGCGATGACCGGACAGGCTGAAGACCCTATGATGACGTCTACCTAAAGCCCAAAAGGACGGTGACGTTTGATGTTTGTCTGCAGTCTTGTCTTTCTTCTGCCAAGTCATTGAGTACCTTCTTTGTGGCTTTCTATGCTATTTTTTTGGTATTTATACATCGTTGTTGTTTGTTGCTGTGTGTGTTGGTGGTTGACTGTCGTCCTTTAATGCTATTTTTCCTGTTCGGTTTTTATTTATAATTTTGATGGGATTCATTTTTATTTACACTGTCTTGTCACTTTGGGCGTTGATAATAGCGAGGTTGTGTACATATAAAGTCGAGTTAAGCTAACCTATAGGCATTATTACCTATAGGCATTATTGCCTATTGACCTTTACAAGTTGTTAACCCTGTCTCCACCACTCTTTATGTTATGTATTGTCTTTTTAAATATGCTCATTTATTTCGGTTTGTCTTGCAGTGTAGATATACGGTGCCATTGCGTTTGATTGCTGTGGTTTCTATAGGACCAATTTTCTCATTTAGGTAATATTCATCGTATACGACCTATTTCGCTGGTTGCGATCGTTTGACTTGTTCTGTAGTACTTTTGCTTACTATGATCATGGCCTTCGTGTGGCCCAGATAGCAAGGACTATGTCATTCCGTTGTTGTTTTTTATTATTATTTACCATACTTTAGGGTTGTTATCATATCTCAAGAGAAGGTATATAACAAAATCTATAAAACAGATTTTCGTATATTAAGAATTATTTCCCCTCATACACTTCCATTTAAAGAGTAGTTGATAGAGAACTCGATAGTATATATAGAGGATCTTACATGAGTGCTCATTCTTTATTGAATTTATTAAACGAGTTGGCATTTTTAAAGAGTTTACCAACTCGTTTAATAAATTCAATAATGAATGAGAACGAATGTTAGATTCTATTTATAACGTCACATTACGTCAGAAAACGTACATTAACGTGACGTCCATGACGTCATTAACGTTATGTTATTCCACTAGTGGAATATCGAAAATATTGAATGATGTAAGTACACTCCCACACCGCATGTTATTTGATAAATATGGATATTTCGACTAATTATGCCCTAGAAAATACATATAGAAAATCCGTTGTATTTTTGGTTCATCATTTTGCTACCGAAACACGCCAAAACACACAATATGACGTCTTTATTTGTAAAAAATTACTGGGGAGCATGCCCCCGAACCCATCCCCGACCCCCACCCCCCCGCCCCCCCGCCCCAGCACGGTCAAACCCAATGTTACGTAATGGGGAAAAGCCTCCGGGTACTCGCCTGACTACTATACTGAGTCAAACAAAAAGGCAAAAAGGTGTGAACTCAAATGTGCATAATCAAACTCACTATGAATATAACACTTCTGTAAACGGTAAACGGTTATATTGTGCATTTGTTGACTTGAAGAAAGTGTTTGATTCAGTGTATATATATATAACGGGTATCTAGCCAATTCGCCATAAACACCTGCGTTGCTGGTTGATAGTTTCACATTTAGCACCTTTTTGCAAAACTTTAAGTATATTTTCTCCAACTGTTTTGATTTGGTGTTCCCCCATACTTCACATGCGTAATTTAGAATTGATGATACATAGGAATCAAACAGTTGGCATAGTGTTTTAGGAGTGAATTCATACTTTTTTATATTATGCAAAAGTACTCCCATGGCTTTTAATCCTTTTCCAGAAAGGTTTTCTTGGTTTAATATAAAGGATCCTGTATAGTTAAATACAACGCCTAAATAATTAAAATCATTTACAGTTTTCAACTGATCCCCCGAATAAGTCCATTTCTCATTGGCTAAAATTCCACCTCTCCGTCTAAAAACAACGATCTTAGTTTTGCCTGTATTTACTTCCAGACCACATTTGCAGCAGTAACCATGTAACTTATTTAGACTACACTGCAGATCCTCGGGTGTCTCGCTCAAAATAACCATATCATCCGCAAAATACACAAGCATTAAGGTAACATCCTTAATATTAAGTCCACTGTCGGGTTTAGATTGCAAATATAGTTCTAGATCTTCAATGAAGAGTGAGAAGAGAATCGGCGAAATTGTCTCCCCTTGCTTCAAACCAACCGTTACCTCGAAGAAGTCCGAATAGTTTTCACAGTGCCGAAAACAACATTTAACTGTTTCATACATCGCTCTCATAATGCGTAACATTTTTCCATTTATTGCAAGCCTGTTACGTTTCAACTATAATGCATTCCTATACAATGAATCAAACGCTTTCTTCAAGTCAGCACAATATAACCGTTTGCCATTTATTAAGGTATGCTCAATTAAACTTTGAAGTGTGAAGATTGCATCCACCGTAGAAAATCCCTTTCTAAACCCGAATTGCGCATCGGATAGTACATTATGCTTTTTACACCAATCAGCTATTCTCTTATTAAGTACTGCTGTGAATAGTTTCGACATGCAACTGACCAACGTAATCCCCGATAATTATTGACGTCATTTTCATCTCCATTTTTAAATAACGGTATCATTATTCCCTCTGACCAATTTTCCCGGAAACTGTCTAATATAATGTTGAATAATTGCGTTAAATGCGATAATGTTTCAGTTTAGATTGATTTTTAATAATAATAAATAAAATAACGATACATACTGTATAGGTGTTATATACCCGGTATTGGTGCGATTTGCGGCGCGACCCTAAAAGACGTAGTGGTGGTGGTGGGAGTGGAGTGGATTGTGTGGCGGTGGTGGTGGGAGTGGAGTGGGTTGTGTGGGGGTGAGGTGTGAGTCCTTTAAATGCTCAAACAAGGTGGGAAGCTGCCTTTTCAGTGAGTAGGTCGGAGCAAAGCAATATTATCTTTTTTAAGAATAGCCTAAATTTTGTGTATTCCAGTTTATTAAAGAGAGGTAATTTAAACGTATCTAATGCGATGAATATTACTTTAACTTGTCAGGGCCATATGTATACTAACATGTTATGAAGTAAACATATTTAACGAAGTACTTTAAAACTTAGTAAGTATTTATATTGTTAATATTCTAAATAACGGACCAGAACAAAAATTACCTTTGGTGAAATTTAATAGTTGATTTTGTATCCACACGATTACGTAAGAACTACACACTCATCATATAATTATAAATTGTTATAAATTAAAACTTTACATTACCGAGTGCAGCTGTGGCGTTAACACAATATGCGCCTTTTCTTTTTAAATGGGTTGGTCCCGTTGTCCTTGATATAGCAATAACTGTCTCCGAATCACAATCAGTGCACGAAAAATAAAACCTCGAGCAAAGTCCAAAGTGACTTTCACGAAATAATTTTTTGAACTTTAAATCTTTATCACACGTTTGACAACCGTCATCAAACATAGCTCCGAAATATGAAACGTCAATGATTCTTCTTCCATGAACTGTATTATGATTTTTCTTAATGCTAGGTACATATTTAGCTAAAATCTCTTCCTTTTGTTTCCTTGCCTTTGATACAAATTTTCCCTTTTTTCTGGTGTTAAAGGGACACATGGCAATCATCAGGCATTAATATTAGTACAGCGATTTATTAATCCTGTATCATTTTGACTTTAAAACTGCTTGCATATGATTAAATAAAAAAAATGGGAATTCTATTTCCTTCATTATTTTACACATTTTTTAAATATATTCTTGGTGCAATATTATCAAAAGTCAATAATATGTAAAAAGAATTTGCTTTGAACTATTCTAACAATTAATATTAATGATTGAACAAATGCAAGTTACGAGAAAAAACGGGACGCCGTGAGTTTTTAAAAAATCAAGACTGCCGTGTGTCCCTTTAAACCTGCTAGAGGTGGAGGCCATTTTTAAGTCGTATGACGTTATACTTTCAGTAACGTATTCCACGTGCAGTACGTAACACTAACAACAACAAACATATTAAGATCTCGCCTATATACAAGGGCATACACTTATATAATTTAATTGCATACTTTAATTATATTCAGCTTCTCATATTATGCATGCGTATATAATGTATAAATACTATTTTTATTACTCATATTAGTATTATATTGTAATGCATTTGTTATACTCTTGTAGACACCTTTGAAACAATACATGGGTTGGATAGGCGAAACCGCTAGCTTTTGAAAAATCACGAACAACTCATTACTGTCTGTTTTTACGTACATATATTTAATTAGAGGTTAATATACCGGCGTGGTGTGCCTTTTGTCGATAATGGCACACCTAGTGCCGTAATGGCGCGAGGGCTTTAGCCCGAGGGCCATTGCGGCACTAGGTGTGCCATTATCGACAAAAGGCACACCACGCCCGTATATTGACCTTTTTATTACATACGTTACTATAAAATGGAGAAAAAGAAAAAAGAAAGAAAAAGAACAGGATCATTTGATGACGTCTTTGTGTTTCTTGATGACGTCAACGTCTTCGCGATATGACGTTGACGTTATCGCGTGAAGAGTACCGATTTTTACCTTTTTACCACGGCCGTATATTTACCTTTTGATTACATACCTTATTATAAATGGAAAAAATGAAAAAGAACAACAGGAGCATTGTTCAACCAAGTTTACTGTTATAATTAAGGAATTTAAAAGTTTGATTATTTTAAAACCCTGCTCATGTCATGTACAGTTATGCAAATTGATCCAATGTATGTGTCTTTCTAAATCGAATCTATCAAAGACTTTTAATTTACTATATAATTAGGCTAAGGATAAAATCGAGTAACACACATTTTATCACCTAAGATGAAAATAAGGTCAAATCTCAACATTTTGGCAATGGAAAATCATGAATATACATCAATATTTTAACAGTACGGTAAAATTTAAACATATAAGTAAGATGCGAACACGTGACGTGGAAAATAAATGAATTCCATTAATATTAATTTAATAAATAACGTTATATATCAGGTGTTTTTTTCCTTGTCTTATTTGAACACTATATTCACCGGGCAATGGAAATTGCAGTTAACAAACAACGACTTGGGGCTTTTTTTGCTCTCTTGGACAGATAATGAGCCATCGGAATTGTGAATAATTGGCAAATTCACAACTTGGGCTCCCTCAATTTCAGGGTTTTTCATAACGTGTAATGGCCTGCAATGCCGTGTCAAGTTCCTGGGAATCACACACTAATTTGTCGTCTGACAAACTGTTATCATCTTTGACATAACTGTCATCAATGGATGACCCTTTGTTAATGTGACTTGTAGAAGCTAAGTGGCTGTGTTTTGAATTATCACCAGCTCCAGAGACTTTGTGCAGTATTGTTGACATTTCTTGCTGCTTACGGAGACTCACTGTGTTATAGTGATTTAAACTCAGCAGGTTTTTATGCCCCGACAGTTGTGCTACATCGGTAGGTGCGACCTGGGCATCCATCAACTTTGTTATAGTTGTTTTCCGTCCAGAGTGATTAGTATGCCTTCCAGAGAGTCCACCCTTTTCACTCATTGTCTTTGCAATTTGTCCGATTTTGTTCTTCCCCATTGGACCGTTTATGAACCACGCCGCACCATCTTTACTCTTTTTGCCATAATTAGGGTTGACAGCAACATAAAACCTTGCATCCGGTTTGCGCATTTCCTCTGGTCTTTTTTCAGCGTAAAGTTTATACAGTCTAACAGGACAAAAACTCGTCATCTGAAAATATTAAAATGTGGCTCTAGCTGCTTACTTAGATACAGGTATTAGAGATTTGAAGGAGACAGTCATATTTCTTTGGTAAATCTAAATATGCAGGAAAACATATTTTATCTGTCTGTTTCTGAAAACTCTCGTAAAATGGTCATACCTCTGTAATTATCGATTTTCTCTTGAATATAAAAAAAAAAACGAGAACTTTTGATATCAGAGATATATATTTCTTGTTTTACTTTTAAATGTAGAATACCTGGTTGTTCAAACATCTTTGGAAGAAAGGCACGGGGGTCGCTTGAAATGCCATTTCTAGTTTGTGTACATCTCTCTGTGAATGCCAGGTATTCCACCCCTGTTGATGTTCCACACAGCTCAATGTCTCTCCACAGCATCGTAGTATGTTCTTGACGACCACGAAGTCCGAAATGTGTGGTATTATTTAGCCACATTGCGTTTGACAAAGCCTCTGGATTCTCTGAAATAAGGGAATAAAGCTAAAGTGTATTGTGTGGCAAATATGCTAGTACTACGATTCATGAGTAATCAAATAGATCTACACATAAGGTCATGTTATTTGTAAACTGAAATTATTTTGTCATCGATTTTGTGACGTAGGAATCGGTATTGAGAAAATATATTGCTTAGTACTGGTTCTACCCAGGAAACCTGAACAAAATCTTCGAAAGGGGGTGTTGCAGTATCGATCGATTGATTTTGACAGGGAAAAGGAATGTGTAATATTTGTGAATATCTTAGATTTTGCTGTTTGTAAAACCAATACAAATATAAATCACGTAGATATACGTACCACTACCAAGGAGACATTTCCTGCGCAAAATATTCAACTCGTCATCTGTGATAGGATCTGCTCTATTCTTTTTGTTTCCATAGCCTTCTCCTTTCAGTAGTTTTCTCTTGCTATCCATCACATCTCTGGAGTGCTTGAAGTCTAGATCTGTCAGAATGTTACTACCGTAGTTGTTGTCTATCAGGTATCTGTGGATGCTGCTTTGAATCCACTTGACAATGTCTGGCTCGTATTCACCGTTGTCTATTTTTCGTATGTTAATAAACATTCTCGCCAACAAAACGTTCAATTCCTTGGGAGGGATTTCAATTATGTCACGTTCTTCTCCGACACTTTGCAGCCATTCTCTCGCCCTTTTCAAATCTGATTTAGTTTTTGATTTTGTATTTGTATTTTTCATTCTGTTTACGAAGTCGTATGTGTCCTCTTCTTGCCTTTGTTTACTTATCATTCCGTCTATATGAAGTAAACTATCTGCAAGCATTTTTAATGTCTGCTCCGCAGCCATTTTAACGCTCCACTCGAGTCTTTGTGTTTTTTGATGACGTCAACGTCTTCGCGATATGACGTTAACGTCTTCGCGTGCGGAGACTCTGTTACTACTGTGCCAATTTTCCATAATCCATAATGGCACAGTGTGCCATTATGGATTTTGAAAAAGGATTGATAATGATTGTTTTTCTATTAAAATCTGTTACTATTTATAGTAACGTATGTAATAATCACATATATTTAATATAAGTTATATTTCAGTCAATGAAATTGACGAATTGCTAAAAACGTTTAGCAATTTATGTTGAGTAGCATGTACAGTCCATCTAGACGGTAACTATAAATAATATATGAATAGGTAATTATTATAAAAAAATTGTTAATACATCACCAACATCACAATGTACCTTTAATACAAATACCGTCGACGTCGACGTTATTTTCATGACGCGACGTCAACTCTTTTTCGAAGGGTATTTATGGTTAATAAAACAAGAATACTGAAACAAATATTTCGATGACCAGCAAATTTTATTTTATATTCCGATAGGAAATTAAATTCCCTAAAACCTATTAAAATTGTGCAGTTTTTTATGAAGCCGTTTAAAAGATAAAAGGCTTTAACTTTGTTTTTTCCTAAAATTGCACGGTAAAAAATCGGTGAAAGAAAAGGGAAATTATATATATATTATTTTAAGTCTTATTGTAAATGAAATAATTTATATATCAATTGAAAGGTCTCATGTGACTAGCCTAACACACTAAAAATGTAAACAACGTTGAAAACTGAGTACAACGAGACTTTTATGAAAAACATCAAATAATGCCATATTTGAGACGTTATGATTAAAAACTTGTTTAAATAACGGCAAAAAAAATTCAGATTCAAATCGCAAATATCTTCAAATGTACAAATATATATAGCTCATATGCGTACCCTTAAATTTTCGAATAGGTCAATTCCCCCTTAAGGCACGGAGAGACTTTCAAACTGGCCAGAACGTAATAGTGACACATTTTATATTTAAATAGAAACAACTTAACATAAGTAAACTTTCACCCATCGTGAATCACACACATTTATATACGCCGTTGAAGAAGTTATTTAAGGATTTCTGTGTGGAAGCTATGGAATGGAACCAGTAGTCCAATATTTCTTCTCTCAAAACTGCCTTGTTCTTGACTGGTCATACTAGTTCTTATGGCTGTAATAAGTTTGTAATTGTAGCATGGCTGTGATATTTCCTTTGTATTTGCACAGTGCAATCATTTAAATGAGAAAAAAACACTGTCATAATGACTGGTATACTCTAACTACCAGTTATCAGAAGTTAGAGTATGACAGACAGATGAAATAGACATGCTACACATCAAACAGAGTATGGTCTCATCTCATTGGATGATTTAAACACCTCGATGGGCTATGTCCATCTCGATGTTTAAATCAACCAACTCATTGACACCATACTCTATTACTTATCGTGTACGGTGATATTCAAATTTCTTCTGTCATACTCGTTTTATCGCTATTCATTTTTTTTTCCGCTGATATATACCGCCGTTATCGTGCAAGCCGTCAAACAGTCAACTAAAACACGAACTAAAACACGAACCAAAACAAACAACAATTACATCGATACAGTCAACTAAAACACGAACCAAAACAAACAACAATTACATCGAAACAGTCAACTAAAACACGAACCAAAACAAACAACAATTACATCGAAACAGTCAACTAAAACACGAACCAAAACAAACAACAATTACATCGAAACAGTCAACTAAAACACGAACCAAAACAAACAACAATTACATCGATACGGTCAACTAAAACACGAACCAAAACAAACAACAATTACATCGAACAGTCAATTAAAACACGAACCAAAACAAACAACAATTACATCGAACACTAGAAGCAAAGTATGGGACACCACAAACATAAAATGGTTTACAATAAGGGCACCGTCTTGGAACGGTCAGTGACAAAAAAGGCAAACCTGAGTTGTCATAAACATGTTTTCATTGTTTAGTCTAATCATGAAGACATCTTAAAGGGACACATGACAGTTTAAAGTTTGTATCAGGAATTAAAATTAGCATCTTGACCCAGAATCATTTTGACGTTAAAACTGCTTGCATATAATTAAATACCATTTTGATTTGCTTTCATTTTTTCTTCGTTATTTTACCATAATGTTAGAGATATTACTGATGCATTATAATCAACAATTAGTAATATGCAAGAAGTATTCTTTTTTTTACTTATATTTATATTAATATGCAACAACACATCTCTTTGAACTTTTCTTATAATTAATATTAATGATTGAAAGAATATTATGTAGCAAAAACTAAAGGGACTCCACGAGTTTTATAAACATCAAGATGTCCGTACGAGTATAGCACTTTAGACAGTTTTTCAAATTAGGTTAGTAACGGTAGGGCAGCTGGTGGACTATAACGTTACAAAACCACCGTTATATAAATGGATACAGAGGTAATTGGCAATACAATTACTAATAGAGCGTACAGTTACGCGTCTCTACCAGGGGGTACATGTTCCATTGTTCCCTGAAAATATGACCAATGTTCCCTTGTTCCCCCAAAATATGTGCCATGTTCCCCAAAATTATTTTTCCAATGTTCCTTCCAAAAACTATTTACAAATATTTCCCAAAATTCAGTCTGATGCATTAACAAACAATTTGGCCTACATAACTTATAGATTTGTTTTAAATGTTAACTTTTTGTGAAGGTTTTTGTATATATTAAACTAGATGTTATCATTTTATTTCCTGTAAAAACAAGTTCCCTTTTCCCTAAAATTATGTCAATGTTCCCTTATTCCCTGAAAATAACAATGTTCTCGTGTTCCCTCCACCACAAAATGGCCATGTTACCTTGTTCCCCCAAACCCTGGGCGGTCCTTAGTTGCGTATATCATCAAGCTATACACATCAGGGCGGAGACGGAGTATATCGAGTTCAATGCCAAATGGATGTAACTACTTAAGATACCACAGTGTTGCATGAATATGTAGGTTATGGAAAGAGAGATTCATACTTAATGACAGTGACAAAACATATCGGATATTTATATCAAAATATGCAGTGTCCTAGTTACTCTGGACACTGTATGGAACATTGCATCTCACGGGACCACACACATATATTAGGTTCTAATTGCTACCTTTGATGTTTCAGACATTAGTATAGATCGCGGACGTACGTTAACATCGATTGAGAGTCTAGTGTCCATTGTCAATGAGACACAATGACTGTGAACAATGACCATCTTCAATTTACCAGCAAATCATATAAGCGGCAATTATTCTCGGGTAACAACATTAAATTGCGACAGTACGTGTCATATTAATTCAGCTAGTAATGTTTATGTGATGATACGTGAACTGACTTACATATGAACGACAGTAACACACAATATACGATTGTCGACTCCTGTTCAGAAGTGGGTGTAGTAGTGTGTGTTCATTCCAATACACCCATTTGTTCACTGATAGTGCGATATTCGACTCTTCCAACTCCGTGCTTAATATTTCAATTTAAATAACGCTGCCATTATACATACTGTAGCACCAGCGTTATGCTGCCATCATATCAGGATACGTCGTCAAATATCAGGCAGTTGCGAATATTGACTACGAAATGTATCAATTAAGTGTATAAATAAACAGCAAGGTAAAATAATTGAATACAGAAATGTAAGTAGGGTTTTAATACACGTAATCGAATGGCCTTTTTCCGTTGAGCAACTTGCTGCTCTGTTTATTGATTTCTTTGCCTCTTTTAAATCGTCCAGTCAGACTTCTGTAAACAATTTATTCGCAACATCTCGATCATTTGTTTGAAATGATTTGATTTTTCATTCGTTTTACTGTGTGTAGCGACACAGCCAAACAAGCTCTGTTATTGAGAGTTCTGAAACAAACTCGGAAAAGGTGAAAGAATGATCAAAATCGGATGATAAACAAAACAATATGACCATTTTAAGGTTGTTCTGAAACGGATGTGGGAGCCGCCATTTTGAGAACTAGGACATCATAGTTCAAAATTACTATATATGGAATATTGATGAATATCATTTAAAGCAAAGAAAATCACTGCAAATGAATGCAAAATCCTTTACTGGTCATATAAAGCACTATTGCCATTAAGTATACATATTTGTCATACAGTTGCCGTCATTTTTTCCCAAAACATTAGTAATTTTTCATATTTATAAATAGTCCATATATGGTCATTTAGAACTGTGATGTCATAGCTTTCAAAATGGCGGCGTCCTTATCCGTTTCAACAGAACCTTCAAATGGTCATGTCTTCATTGTTTATCATCCGATTTTGATAATTCTTTCACCCTTATTCAAGTTCTTCAGAACTCTCAATAATAAGTATGATTTGGCTGTGTCGCTACATTCCCTGTAAAGGAGATACTATGGTCTTAAGTGTGTGAAGTAAGTACATTTAATTGTGTCAGTTAAATATAAAACTTGCTCAACGGAAAAATAAATATATTTAACGGAAAAGGCCAGTTGAATATACGCAATGTGAGAAAGATGTGTTACATACATGTACATGAGTTTGAGCTCGTCGTCATATCCCACATACCGTCTGCTAGGAATATTGTTGTGCCGTCTACATGTTTCATCTGTAAATAAAAACATGTGTTTAACAAATGGTATAAAACGTGGACATTGTGTATCGGAAAACCGTGTGTTGTTTAAACGCAAATTGAAGGAGTTATGGTGCATCGCTATTTTTCAATTTGGATAATATTAATCTGCTAAACATATAACTGTTTTATAAGTTCGTGCATTGTTCAGTCATTATATGAAATTAGCGAATTGTTTTCACCCTTTTGGGAATGGTACTGGAACACATTAACTTGGGAAAATTTGCGTTGTTTTGCCTTAAATATGAAGGTTTTCAGGATCATACTAAAGCACTATTGTATGCTTAAATACTTTACCTTTGCTTTGGAACCCGAGATTCGTGAATCGAAACCGTATATGTTACGTACACGTTTTCATAAACTAATTGGCATTTCCTTTCGGTGTACGTATATCAGGAAGTAGGAAGATACTTGTGCCTGTTTTTAGTTCTCACTGAAGTGTAGCATGCCATATCACTATACGATGTAGCATTTAAGAGAGAGTGGAATACGGCGTACCAAGTAATAGAAAGAGTGGAATACTGCTTACCAAGTAATAGAAAGAGTGGAATATTGCGTGCCAAGTAATAGAAAGAGCGGAATACGGCGTACCAAGTAATAGAAAGAGTTCAATACTGCTTACCAAGCAATAGATACGGCGTACCAAGTAATAGAAAGAGTTGAATACTGCTTACCAAGTAATAGAAAGAGTGAAATACTGCGCGCCAAGTAATAGAAAGAGCGGAATACGCCGTACCAAGTAATAGAAAGAGTTGAATATGGCGTACCAAGTAATAGAAAGAGTAGAATACTGCGTGCCAAGTAATAGAAAGAGTGGAATACGGCGTGCCAAGTAATAGAAAGAGTTGAATACTGCTTACCAAGTAATCGAAAGAGTGGAATATTGCGTGCCAAGTAATAGAAAGAGCGGAATACGGCGTACCAAGTAATAGAAAGAGTTCAATACTGCTTACCAAGCAATAGATACGGCGTACCAAGTAATAGAAAGAGTTGAATACTGCTTACCAAGTAATAGAAAGAGTGAAATACTGCGCGCCAAGTAATAGAAAGAGCGGAATACGCCGTACCAAGTAATAGAAAGAGTTGAATACGGCGTACCAAGTAATAGAAAGAGTAGAATACTGCGTGCCAAGTAATAGAAAGAGTGGAATACGGCGTGCCAAGTAATATAAAGAGTTGAATACTGCTTACCAAGCAATAGAAAGAGTGGAATACGGCTTACCAAGTAATATAAAGAGTGGAATACGGCGTACCAAGTAATAGAAAGAGTTGAATACTGCTTACCAAGCAATAGAAAGAGTGGAATACGGCGTGCCAAGAAATAGAAAGAGTGGAATACTGCGTGCCAAGTAATAGAAAGAGTGGAATACGGCGTGCCAAGTAATAGAAAGAGTTGAATACTGCTTTAAAAGCAATAAAAAGAGTGGAATACGGCGTGCCAAGTAATAAAAAGAGTGGAATACGGCGTGCTAAGTAATAGAAAGAGTGGAATACGGCGTACCAAGCAATAGAACAAGTTGAATACTGCTTACCAAGCAATAGAAAGAGTGGAATACGGCGTACCAAGTAATAGAAAGAGTTGAATACTGCTTACCAAGCAATAGAAAGAGTGGAATACGGCGTACCAAGTAATAGAAAGAGTTGAATACTGCTTACCAAGCAATAGAAAGAGTGGAATACGGCGTACCAAATAATAGAAAGAGTTGAATACTGCTCACCAAGCAATAGCAAGAGTGGAATACAGCTTACCAAGCTATAGAAATAGTGGAATACGGCGTACCAAGTAATAGAAAGAGCGGAATACGGCGTACCAAGTAATAGAAAGAGTGGAATACTGCTTACCAAGCAATAGAAAGAGTGGAATACGGCATGCCAAGTAATAGAAAGAGTTGAATACTGCTTAACAAGCAATAGAAAGAGTTGAATAATGCTTACCAAGTAATAAAAAGACTGGAATACTGCCTACCAAGCAATAGAAAGAGTGGAATACGGCGTACCAAGTAATAGAAAGAGTTGAATACTGCTTACCAAGCAATAGAACGAGTGGAATACGGCGTACCAACGTACCAAGTAATAGAAAGAGTGGAATACGGCGTGCCAAGTAATAGAAAGTTTAATACTGCTTACCAAGCAATATAAAGAGTGGAATACGGCGTACCAAGTAATAGAAATAGTTGAATACTGCTTACCAAGCAATAGAAAGAGTGGAATACGGCGTACCAAGCAATATAAAGAGTTGAGTACTGCTTACCAAGCAATAGAAAGAGTTGAATACTGCTTACCAAGCAATAGAAAGAGTGGAATACGGCGTACCAAGCAATAGAAAGAGTTGAATACTGCTTACCAAGCAATAGAAAGAGTGGAATACGGCGTACCAAGTAATAGAAAGAGTGGAATACTGCTTACCAAGTAATAGAAAGAATGAAATACTGCGCGCCAAGTAATAGAAAGAGCGGAATACGCCGTACCAAGTAATAGAAATAGTTGAATTCGGCGTACCAAGTAATAGAAAGAGTAGAATACTGCGTGCCAAGTAATAGAAAGAGTGGAATACGGCGTGCCAAGTAATAGAAAGAGTTGAATACTGCTTACCAAGCAATAGAAAGAGTGGAATACGGCTTACCAAGTAATTTAAAGAGTGGAATACGGCGTACCAAGTAATAGAAAGAGTTGAATACTGCTTACCAAGCAATAGTAAGAGTGGAATACGGCGTGCCAAGAAATAGAAAGAGTGGAATACTGCGTGCCAAGTAATAGAAAGAGTGGAATACGGCGTGCCAAGTAATAGAAAGAGTTGAATACTGCTTTAAAAGCAATAAAAAGAGTGGAATACGGCGTGCCAAGTAATAAAAAGAGTGGAATACGGCGTGCCAAGTAATAGAAAGAGTGGAATACGGCGTACCAAGCAATAGAACAAGTTGAATACTGCTTACCAAGCAATAGAAAGAGTGGAATACGGCGTAAAAAGTAATAGAAAGAGTTGAATACTGCTTACCAAGCAATAGAAAGAGCGGAATACGGCGTACCAAGTAATAGAAAGAGTTGAATACTGCTTACCAAGCAATAGAAAGAGTGGAATACGGCGTACCAAATAATAGAAAGAGTTGAATACTGCTCACCAAGCAATAGCAAGAGTGGAATACTGCTTACCAAGCTATAGAAATAGTGGAATACGGCGTACCAAGTAATAGAAAGAGCGGAATACGGCGTACCAAGTAATAGAAAGAGTGGAATACTGCTTACCAAGCAATAGAAAGAGCGGAATACGGCATGCCAAGTAATAGAAAGAGTTGAATACTGCTTACCAAGCAATAGAAAGAGTTGAATAATGCTTACCAAGTAATAAAAAGACTGGAATACTGCCTACCAAGCAATAGAAAGAGTGGAATACGGCGTACCAAGTAATAGAAAGAGTTGAATACTGCTTACCAAGCAATAGAACGAGTGGAATACGGCGTACCAACGTACCAAGTAATAGAAAGAGTGGAATACGGCGTGCCAAGTAATAGAAAGTTTAATACTGCTTACCAAGCAATATAAAGAGTGGAATACGGCGTACCAAGTAATAGAAATAGTTGAATACTGCTTACCAAGCAATAGAAAGAGTGGAATACGGCGTACCAAGCAATATAAAGAGTTGAGTACTGCTTACCAAGCAATAGAAAGAGTTGAATACTGCTTACCAAGCAATAGAAAGAGTGGAATACGGCGTACCAAGCAATAGAAAGAGTTGAATACTGCTTACCAAGCAATAGAAAGAGTGGAATACGGCGTACCAAGTAATAGAAAGAGTTGAATATTGCTTACCAAGCAACAGAAAGAGTGCAATACTGCGTGCCAAGCAATAGAAAGAGTGGAATACGGCGTACCAAGTAATATAAAGAGTTGAATACTGCTTATCAAGCAATGGCAAGAATGGAATACGGCGTACCAAGTAATAGAAAGAGTTGAATACTGCTTACCAAACAATAGAAAGATTGGTATACGGCGTACCAAGTAATACAAAGAGTTGAATACTGCTTACCAAGCAATAGAAAGAGTTGAATACTGGTTACCAAGCAATAGAAAGAGTGGAATACGGCGTACCAAGTAATAGAAAAAGTTGAATACTGCTTACCAAGCAATAAAAAGAGTTGGATACTGCTTACCAAGTAATATAAAGAGTTGAATACTGCTTAACAAGCAATAGAAAAAGTGGAATACTGCTTACCAAGTAATAGAAAGAGTTGAATACTGCTTACCAAGCAATAGAAAGAGTGGAATACGGCGTGCCACTTAACTGAAGGGTGGAATACGGCGTACCATTTACCAGAGTGTATGGCGTTCGGTGAGCCCTTAAAGGGACACGCGGCAATCTTGAAGTATTTGAAATGGGTGTCTCGATTAATACATATAGTTTATTTTCAAATTTCCAATAGGCTAACCGCCCATGAGGTTATACATACATATATACATATATGGCTGACAGTCAAACTCAGTCTTCAAATTAAACAACAAATACTTACAATATACATGTATTTTGAAATTCTTCATTGTTAGGAGGTTTTTTAACTAAGGACAATTATATATTTGCATGTCCGCATAACAAATTAACTGTTGATACTTATACATGTAGATTCTTACATGCCATACGTGATTGCATATAGTTCATACAGCTTTTAATTGTATGAACACGTAAGTAATTTTAAGTAGCTGCTTAGCAACCAGGTATACATATGCAAGTAAACATACATATTGTTAGCAACGCTACAACAATTTGTATTACATTCTACAACATGTAGTCAATTATTGGCAAACATAGTTTCGTTCCTTTTAGTAAAGACTTTATTTATGAAAATGGCGGCGTTCTTTTTTTTTTTTTTTTTTTATATAAAACTTTATTCAATTATATACACGATACAATACAATCAATGATGTTTCAAACATATATATAACAACATGTTGCATACATATCAACTTGCATTTTATCTATCTATCAGTTTGTCTTTCTTTCTGCTTTCTTTCCTGTCAGTTTCTTTCTTTCATTCTTTATTAAGTGTTCGTTTTCATTTCTTTAAAATGAGATCCGCCATCTAGTTGTGTAAGGAATACTGATTACCTCCCCTTTACCTTTATATGGATTTAGCAAAATGAAAAGTCAGACTGGTCACCTTGTTTATATTATAAACCTGTGTGCGCCCCTTAGCTATATTTTGCTAGGTTTTTATTATCGGCATATATGGGTCACGATGGTCTAGCACGTGAAAGCTTTGTATTAAGACACGAATGGCACGTGTCTTGCACCAAAAACAAACCTGTTGATGTTTTCAAAGCAAAAACTAGTCTTGTTATATAGTGTATTTCAAAGGATTAACGTCTCTCTCTGTATATGGTGAATTCAAAAGGATTAACTTATGACTTATGACACTATTATTGGTGTTCGGTAAGTAAATACTAAAGGAAATTGTTAAACCTTTCTATGATGTTCTGTTGTCTGTTTGTATGTTTTAAGTATGCATGTTTTATGCTTATTTCATATCTGAATATTCTTAAAATATCAGACGAGTCATGTTTATTTTCACAGTTGAGGTAGGACTTGTAAATGCAAAATCCTATTAATGCCATGACTTTAGTTACCTCACTGTAACTTTCCTGATTTATTTTGTAGCCTAATATGATGTATTTAAGCTGTGCCATGTTTTTTTCGTATCCGCATTGATTAAATATGACTTGTATGTGTTTCCAAAAGGACTGTAGAGCGTTGCACTCAATGAAGAAGTGGTTGTATTTGTCTACTTTGTTGCAGTTTAGACAAAAAGGCGTATCTCTGATATTCCAAATGCAGAGTAATTCTGCAGTTGGTAGTATTTTATGAATTAGTTTAAATTTGAGCTGTTTAACTCTGTTGTCTTCAATTTGATGTATCGTTGAGTATACTCTGTTCCAGTCTATTTCATTTAAACTAAATTCTTGTTTCCATGTATTGTGCATTAAAGGTTTTGAAAAGGCTTGCTCTACCAGCATGTTATAAATATATCGTCCTTCAGTTTTATCTAAGTATACTTTGATATTGTTTTTAGTAGAAATAAAAATGTTTAAGCCTGTTTTAACCTTTGTAAGCTTTGATTCCTCACATTGCATTATATATTTCCATCTTGCTGGTATAGCATTAAGAATGGATACAATTTCAGTTATCCAATTTTGTTTTGCATTTAATTTATTGTAGATGACATTCTGGGATATAAGGCCATCTTCATCTAGTATGTCATTAATAAATATCAGATCTGAATTAATCCAGTTTGTGAAAGTCAAAACCTTTCTTTTTAGTTTAATGTTTTTGTTACCCCATATTATGTGTTGCCTAATATCAGTAAAAGTATTACAATTAGGATTTTGCCCACCGCCCATTTTTATCCAACATTTTAAAAGATCTATGTAAAAGTCTGGTAATGTCTGTATATTTTCTAAACTATTGATATTATCAAGGTTCATGTGAAAAATTAGGTAGTCTTTACCATATTTTCCAAAGTAGTATTGAGGAATTACTTTCCATGAAGCATCAGTGCTATCTAATAGGGATTTAATCCATTTAAGTTTCTGTGAAATAAAAAAGGATTCTGTATCACACATAGCTATACCCCCCTTTTCTTTTAGACCAATCAGAGTTTTTCTTTTAATTTTTTCTCGTTTACCTTCCCATAAGTATGTAAAAATCATGGTATTTATCTTTTTAATAATAAGTTTAGGTATAATACATGCCTGAGATATATATGTAAATTTTGGAAGTATCAATGTTTTGATTATTTGAGCTCTACCAAAAATCGTTAGTTTTCTCTTCATCCAGTTATGTATTGTTTGTTTGCATGTGTCAAGTTTAGCTGTTAGATTAAGGTTCGCACATTTTATTTTATCTGTTCCGAAATAAACACCCAGAGCTTTAATAGGACCGTCTGGCCATGTTATATTTCCAACCTTTTCTTTACATCGTTTTAATTTACCTATCCACATACCTTCGGTTTTGTTTTTATTTAAAATTAACCCCGAGTGTTTTCCAAATATTTCAATTATATTTATTACCTCGATTATTTCATCTTTCGATGTAACAAAGATAGTGGTGTCGTCTGCAAGTTGAGATAATTTTAAGGATTTTACAACGCCTTTTACCTTCACTTGTATGCCTCGTATATTTTGATTATTTCTTATATTTGTTGCCAATACCTCTGCTATTAATAGAAATAAAAGAGCAGAGATAGGACAGCCCTGCTTTAAACCACGTGACTAACAAAAAGGAACGGACTTCCAACCGTTATTTATAACACAACAGCTTGTGTTATTATAAATTGTTTTAATCCAGTTTTTAAATGACTCTTTAAATCCGAATTTGTCTAAGGTTTTATGCATAAAAGGCCATTCACATGTATCAAATGCCTTTTTAAAATCTAAAAATAAAATTGCCCCATTAATGTCTAGCTTATCAGTGTAATCTATTATGTCTTGAATCAGTCTTATATTATAACCTATATATCTGTTTTTAATATATCCTTGCTGGTCAGTGTTAATTAGTGTCGATAAAACTTCTTGGAGTCTTTTCGCTAGTGCTCGTGTTGCGATTTTATAATCCTGATTTAACAATGTTATTGGCCTCCAATTGTCTAAGTGTTCTGGATCACCCTTTTTATATAATAAAGTTAACACACCCATTCTTTGGGTCTGGGAAAGTTGACCTTTTTTATATCCGTCATTTAAAGAGTTGGTGACTAAAACACCAACCAGGTCCCAGAACTGTTGGTAGAACTCTGCTGTTATTCCATCGATACCAGGGCTTTTATTGCATTTCATTGACCTGACGGAATCTGACAGTTCTATGTATGTAAGTAAACCTTCACATTTGTTCGCATCCTGGTCCTTTAATGAGTTTTCCAAATTTGTTTCATTAAGATAATTATTTGTATCGTTATCATATTTATTTTTTGAGCTATACAGTTTTTTGTAGAATTGTACTTCTTCTTTTAAAATCTCTGATCTATCAGATATGTGTAAACCATTTATGTTTAACGTGTTTATCACTTTTCTTGTTTGCCTTGAATTTTCTAAACTCAAAAAGTATTTGTTATTTTTCTCTCCTTTTTCTAACCATTCAACTCTAGATCTTATCTGCGCTCCTTTTGATTTATTTTCATATTTAAGTTCTATTTCTGCTTCTAGTTCCGTGTTTTCCTTTTTAGAATTTTCATTCATTATTTGTTTATTATCCTCTAATTTATTTATCGTCCTCAGTCTATTTTCTAATATTTCGAGGACCATTTTGCGTTGTTTTGCTTTTTGTTTTGCATATATTATTGATTGCTCCTTAATTTCAATTTTGCAAATTTCCCACAAAAGTTGATCACCTATGACTGCGCAATTATATTCTGTAGAGCTAGAATTTATTGTTTCTTTTATGATATTTTTATATTCGTCATCAATAAGTAGCGAACTATTTAGTTTCCAATAACCTGGTCCTTTATCATTTGATTTTGTTAATTTTAGTGAAACTGCTAAATGATCTGTATATTTTATTTGAGCTGGTCTAATGTCACTAGAATGTACTGCTGGTCTTATGTTTCCATCTATGAGCCAAAAGTCTATTCTACTTTTCCCTTCACCGTTTTTCCTTTTCCACGTAAATTGAGATGTATTGTTATGTAATTGTCTCCAAATATCTATTAAGCCATTATCTTTTTTTAATTTTGTTAAATGATGCACTGTTTTTTTGTCTTTTCCTGTTTTAACTGTACTTATTCTATCAATGTTTTTAAATGTTTCATTAAAGTCTCCCCCTAATATTTTTTATACCCATTGCCTTTTCCTGTATTAAATTATTAAGCAATCCAAAGAAAGAGTTTCTTTCTCTTTGGTCGTTGTTTGCATAAACATTTACAAGAGTATATACGGTTCTATCTAATTGAATATTTAATATGATATATCTACCATTAGTGTCTATGTAACTGTCTATAATATCATAATTTAAGTATTTATTAATAAATATTGAGAACCCCTGCTATTACTTGTTCCATATGAACTAAATATAATCCACTCATTGAATTCTTGTGTTATTATGTTTACGGTTTCCTTCGTAAAGTGCGTTTCTTGTAAAAATAATATATTAGCCTGTTGCTGTTTTGCCCATAAGTTTAGCCTTGACCGTTTATTTGTATCTCCTAATCCTTGTACATTTAAAGATAATAAGTGCACAAATTGTCCCTTACTTGATTTGATCATTTATATTATATAAAAACAAGTAATAATATGTGTTTTCTGACAAATGCGCAGCATTTTGACATTTACCGAAATAAATCTCGCGCGTACAAACACCGATCTACACTTCGTCCACAATTAATTGCATGCTATTGATCAGACAGATCAATGTAATAAACTCAGGTAAAAAACACACCTGTTTACCTCGACACGCATCCATGCATATACAGTAATTTACTTTCATTGACATAGTTTACTTGTGAATAACACTATGTGTTGTAACACTATTTGTGAAAATGCACTTTAAAAGCATATGGTATGCATTTGTATTAACGATGTTTAGATAAATCCGAGATGGCGGCGTTCTTATTTCTTTAGTACATGTTGAATTAATAAACAAAACCATTTTATGCATATTCGGTCTATTCCAATAGTAGTTTTTGATAAATTGTTTTCTCAGATCGGAGTATAACGGGCATTCTAACATAAAATGAAACTCATCTTCTAAAATATTACAAACACAACATTTTCTCTCATTTATCGGTGTTCTGTTTGGTTTATACCATCGTCCTGCTTCTATTTGTAATCTGTGAGATGAGAATCTTAATTTAGTCAAAGCAATTCTAAATTTTGATATGTTACATACTGTGAGGTATGGCTGAAATCTAAAACTACATATATTATTATAAAATAAAGCTCTACTTGAATAAGTTAATCTACTATTCCAATTTTGTACAAAGTTGTCATTTAATCTTTGTTTAAATATGCATAAAAACAGTTATACGTTATCAACACTTTGCTTAACCATATATCATTAAACCTCATTTGATATAACATTTCTCTTACTGAGGAAGCCCAATTCTTTATATTTGGTTTCACATGTATATCATATAACATCAGATCATATATTTTCTTAACATATTTGTTTTCATTTCTATTTAATATTTTTAACCAATACTTTATGATATTATAATGTCGCAAAATTAACCAGAGGTTTTCTACCTAATTCTCCGTATATAAAATCGTTTTGTGTTGTCTTTTTTTTTATATATCCAGTATCATTTTTACTTTTACCCTGGCGACATTTAAATAAATCAAATTTTAAGTATTCACTATTTCGTGTTATTAGATATACGTTTTAATATGTTATTGGTGCAATGATATCGAAAATGTATAATATGCAAAAACAAATGGCTTAATACAATTCTTATAATTAACATTAATGATTGAACACATGAAATGTATGTAGAGGACGCCGCTAGTTTTTAAAAAATCAAGATTGCCATGTGTCCCTTTAACATAAGGAGTGAAATACTGCCTACTATTTACCAGTGTATGGAATACGGAGTAGCGCTTAACAGAGAAACGGCGTGCCACTTAACGACAGATGAAATACGGAGTAGCGCTTAACAGAGAAACGGCGTGCCACTTAACGACAGATGAAATACGGAGTAGCACTTAACAGAGAAACGGCGTGCCACTTAACAGACGGGATGTAATATGGAGTAGCACTTAACAGAGAAACGGCGTGCCACTTAACAGACGGGATGTAATATGGAGTAGCACTTAACAGAGAAACGGCGTGCCACTTAACGACAGATGAAATACGGAGTAGCGCTTAACAGAGAAACGGCGTGCCACTTAACGACATGTGAAACACGGAGTAGCACTTAACAGAGAAACGGCGTGCCACTTAACAGACGGGATGTAATATGGAGTAGCACTTAACAGAGAAACGGCGTGCCACTTAACGACAGATGAAATACGGAGTAGCGCTTAACAGAGAAACGGCGTGCCACTTAACGACAGATGAAATACGGAGTAGCACTTAACAGAGAAACGGCGTGCCACTTAACAGAGGAAATGTAATATGGAGTAGCACTTAACAGAGGGGTGGAATACGGCGTGACATGTAGTAGAGGGATTTGAATATGACGTCCGACTTTATGTGAAGATTTTGAAATACCACTAGTGCAGCTTTTTCTCGAATACTAATGCCCATAGAGGGGAAGGGAAACTTCAGCCCTACCACGGAGGTGAAATAGAAAAAGAATCCGAACAGGGCATGGAATACGGTATCATTTTCGGGGTGGTGGAAACGGTCTACCTTATATGCATATGTGATGTTGATGTTCTTAGACAGAAACATATATTAATATATGATTATCATGTATTTATCAGATACTCTATACTCTACAGATACGGTATCAGTAAGATACCGCAAAGCGGAAGCGTAGCGATTGACGGCGGCTTCTTATTAATGGTGAAAACTTCTCTTCATCATATGTTTTATTTATAGATCAAGCTATATAGACAGTATTTGAAAATTTGATCCACTGATTGGTTTAAGAATTAGTTTAAATATAAAGACGAATTAGGTTAAATACAAGAAGAAAAACTATACCAAATCCATTTGGTGATATATAAATACATATAATATGCATGCATCTCTTTTCAAAATCACATCAGTAAAATGCAGTGTTAATGACGGCCGTATTTCTGTCATCAAACGCAAGACATGAACTATTTATACCCCCTTTACACAGAGGTGGCGATCGTTGAGCGATCAAAAATTGGCCAGATCTCTTGACGAACTTTCAATGAACGCCCAGTGATCGCCAACATATCACAATGATCTCTCAATGATCATCCAGTGATCTCTACGGTCGCCACGGTCTCCTCATAGTTTTGACCCAGTCCAAAACTATGAGGAGATCGATCACCAAGGTAAGCGATCTCTCAACGAACGCTCAAGGAGCGCTCAACGATCTCACCGGTCTCCTAATGATCTCTCAGCGATCTTTCAATGAGCGCTCAATGATCGCCAAGGTCGCTCAATGATCTCTATAGATCGCCATTAAAGTTGCCGAAAATTGAATTTTTGATCGCTCAATGAACACAGAAGCGACTTGTTCGAGGTTTTAGGAGATCGTAGAGAGATCGGGCCAAATTTGTATCGCTCAACGATCTCCTTCTGTGTAAAGGATTCAAATTGATTACTTCTATGTTGGTGTTCTAGAATAAAACGTACAATAGTTGCTGCTGTGGCTCTGGAGAATTATAATAACTTCAAATACGTTTCTAGGTCGCTCAAAAATGTGTCATTTATGGGGACTGGCCCCACGGACTCCTACCAGCGGGAGGGGTACACCCCCTCAAACGCCATCCCCCGTGCGTGTAGCCAAATACTCTCCATGAACACCCTGGGAATGAATAACATATCTGATTGCAAGCACGGGGAGACGTTTTATCGCCACCATACTAAACAGGAAACACTACTTTGTGTATAAAACGAACTTGGAAGATGAATTAAATTTAGTAATCGCCGAACACAATAATATAAAAATGCAGTTATGTGTACACCGGTTATAATGCATTATACCATCTTCGGGATGGCTCATATTTGTATTCTACTTTCATTTTAAATATTGAGTTCTGCTCAACCCGGGGCTAGAGTTCGTGAACGGTAGCAAGCTCTCCACTATCGTTCATGAACAGTGTCAATCAAACAGAGACTGCACTATTTTTTGTATTTATCGTGTTCGACGATATCCAAATTTCTCTTTTCATACTTTTTATTAGCCAACACACTTAATCGTTATGAATAACAGTGTTTTATATAAACTGATAAATAACAGTTCATTAATATTTAAAATATATGATTTAATTAATCATGTCAGTAGTATGTGCTAGTGATATAATCTGGACCACGTCTTGGAACGTTCTGTTGCAAAAAAGGCCACCGGGGGTTTAAACCAGGTTTTAGGGTGCACAAAACCTCACACTTACCCTACTGTCATCACAATAAAACGGGACAGAGTAAATAAACTTTTCTCTAACCAACAAGGCAGCATTAATAGGTAATATAAGTAAAACACAAATGCTCGTGTATATATAAATACAGAACACCAATAGCCTAGAAGGCCACAAAGAAGCTACTCAATGACTTGGCAGAATCCAGAGCAACAAGAGAATAAACCATTGAGGGCACGACAAGACAAGATTGCAGACAAACATCAAACGTCACTGTCCTTTTGGAATTTAGGTAGACGTCATCATAGGGTCCACAGCCTGTCCGGTCATTGCACAATTAAAGAGGAAAGCATAGTGGGGAACTGTAAATGGGTCCACCACCAAGCATGCAGTGCGTTGCAAAATTATAGGGTCATAACCTCTTTTGATAAGCTTTTAAACAAGTTTAACAACAAAGATAGTATGAAAGTGATAATGGTCAAGGATCTTACGAAGTTTGTAAATCACGTCACCATAGAAGTCAGGTTGTGAAATTACTTTCGTATCTGGAAAAAAGATCAGGGTTACGATAATATAATTTTGCAAAGGTTTTATGAAGTTTATGGTAACCGTAGCCCTGATGGAGTAGCTTTTTAGTTATACAAAGATTACGAATATCAAAGTCCTCAACTCGAGTACAAGCTCTAGAAAAACGAATAAGTTGAGACACATAGACCCCAAAAGAAGTTTGTCGGGGAATGTCCCCACCTAAATGGGGATAATTAACAATATCAAAATTAAAACCATCTCTCTTGTCATAGATTTTACTAATGTTTTGCCATTTTCAATAGAGAAATGTAAATCAAGGAAAGAAGCGAAAGTATCAAAAATGTTAGCTTTGTTGAGTTGAGTTCCTTAGGATAGATATTATTAATCTTAGTAGAAATGAAAGGATTTTCAATGTTTAATATGTCATCTAAATACCGAGAGGTGTCATTAAAAACTTATTTAATTTCTGTTGTATTTTGTCTTTTTCATTGTATAATTAATTAAATATTGCTCCTTGATTGTAATACAGTGTGGACCTTCGATGCCATTGCGTTTGGACGCTGTGGTTTCTGTTAGATCCTATATCTCTTTTTTGTACTAGTTAGCGGTCATATACGACCTCTGTATAAGGCTATGGTGTTCGCACCGGCCGTGATGTCCGCGGACACTATGGCCTAGGCGTTGGAGAACATGGTGTCCGCAAGGCCATCGTGTTCGCAGGGGACTTCTCAACGTTATATGATAGAGTGTAAGCAGGTACTGTAACTTATTGGGTGGATAAAGTGGTGAAAGGGGGAAGTTGAATTGAATTGAATATTGTTCAACGGATCATGAACACATTATAGGTATTTAGAGCCGCCCCAGAGAAAGTTGAATGTGAATTATATATTGTTTAGTGGGGGGAAATTGGAAAGCATTGAATATTGTTCATGAACACATTATAGATTATTTAGAGCCGCCCCATAGAAAGTGGAAGGTTGTATTATAACTTATTGAGTGGGGGAAATTGAATTGAATTGAATATTGTTCAGCGGCTCATCAACACATTATATACTATTTAGACCCAGGGAGAGGGGATGTGGTATTATAACTTATTGAGTGATGCAATAATGACTAAATAAGTAAATTGAATTGAATTGAATATTTGTTAACGGCTCATCAACACATTACACGTTATTTAGAGCCGCCCCAGAGCATAGACATCAATTGATGTATATACACCAGGGAGAGTGGTATAAAGTGGTATTATAGCGTATTGAGTGGGGAAAGAATGACTAAATTATAAAACTACACTATTACATGTAGGTGTAAACGCGCGGAAAAAAAACTAGAGTCTCATCCTTAATTCTTGACAGCGGATTGTCAGCTTAAACCGTTCATTACCCCACCCGACTAAACTAATGTGCCAGTGTACATAATTAAAACATTTATTTATTCAGATTTTGGTCGAAGTTATTTCCATTAAGTGTAAACCTTTTTTATTATTAAATAATATGCTTTCGGGTGTAACTTTCTCATGAGAGTCTTGCTTTTAGGTGTACCGGAAGTAAATCAAATCCCATTGAGTCCAATGCAATATTGTACAAGCTTTCTAGTTAGCCATTTTTCAAAATGAAGTTCAAACTAAGATTCACTTACATATTCTTAGTCATGAGACCTGCCTCTCTAGAAAACTGCTGAGAATAGTAGGGGTCATGTGGCATATAAGAAAATAAAATTATGATCTATGTTGACACCGTGAACAAACTGCATTCATTCGGCACATCTTAAATGTGTTCTACTTTCACTTTCAAAACTTTCAAGTTGATAAATTGCAAATGGTTCTTAGCTATCACAAACATGTCATTAAAGTCATTTCAGTCAGAAAACAGGCCTTAAATACTCAAAAATGCCTTTTATCGCAAAAAAATGTTAGGGATTATATATTTCAGAACTCCTTTCGAATACCACAGTGATTTACTTCCTGTATACCTTTTAGATACGTTTATGTGCTGATAAAGCACAATGGCCGTTGTCCCTTTAATCCTTGATTCATGCGCCGTAATATCTATGACACTAATTGTAATACACTGCTAAATGTACAGGTCTGAAATCCGTGGTACATGGTAATTAGTATCCCCTTGCTCTTACGCAATTTATGGTATCGTCATTAGGCCGTTTAATTACTATTATATAATGGTACTTTAAAGAGTCAACAAATTTGCATATTGAATTTCATACAGCCGCATATGAAGTTATTGTGTAAAGAGAAGAATAAAGGTTTGTATCCATATTGCATCTATACTTATAATATAAAATTGTATGAACTATGTTTAATGTGTCTACTGATCATATATATATTTGGGTAGAGCCGACCGGCAATGCTTGCATATTTCAATGGATAATCTATACTGTCTGAGTGGTGAAATAATGATTAAATAAGGAAATTAAAATGAATTGAATATTGTTCTACGGCTCATGAACACATTATAGAATATTTAAAGCCGCCCCATAGAAAGTGGAAGTAGTATTATAACTAATTGAGTAATGCAATAATGACTAAATAAGTAAATTGAATTGCATTCAATATTGTTTATCGGCTCATCAACACATAATAGGACCTTCAGAGCCGCCCCAGAGAGAGTGAAAAGTGGTATTATAACATATTGCGTGTGAAATAATGACTAAATGAGAAAATTGAATTGAATTTAATATTGTTTAACGGCTCATCAACACATTATAGGTAACATATTTAGAGCCAGTCCAGAGAGTGAAACTATCTTGTACTAGCACTCATTTTCTAGATTACATTAAGTGATCTGCTGGCTCAATACATTAATGAACCTTATATATAAGACTAAGAATATGAATACATACTATAAATGTTATAGTATTAAACCTTATATCAGTCACAGAATACTTTAAGATAACACAAGCAAGGTTTTACGCAAGCGTAAAATAGCTGCCGAGAGACAAGAAGTTAACATAATAATATATCAAGTCACGGGTGTTAAAACAATATTGAAAAAAATAAATGTTGTCACGGAGACATAAACATGCCACGATCGTTTTTTCTTACATTCTTCCCGATTTTTACCATCAGTTCTTCCTACCAAGCATTTTAAATCAATGTGGGCGACCTCGCTTCTTTCTGTTCAAAATCCTTGACATGCCTTACCTATTGATTACAATTACCTTGTAATACGACGTGCTAGAAGTACACATCACCACAGAAATACAATTGTTCACGTGTGCGTTAGAGTGTACATTACAACACATATAAACTGTTCACTGTTACCATGTGTAATTAAAAGATTGCATTATCGAAGTGAAAATTGTAAAGGAATAATATAAACTAATGAAAATTAAAAAAAAAGAAAAGAAAAAAGGAAATTACCAGGCTTGAACCCTACCTTCCTGGGCACTAACACGGCGCCTCGACCAACTGCACTATTGAGGCTTCTGAATGCTTCGTCGCTAATATCAAGGCTTTATATGTAATTATCAGCCCAGCTAATATACATATAATAGTAATGATTACATGCTACATTTCAGTAGACTGGTTTACGAACACGTCATTTCAGCAAGTGAAATGGTAACCTTTCAACATAACAAAATATGTGTTTATACCATTCAAATTTTTCAGACGAGTTCTCTAGGAATTCAAGTTGTAAAGCATGCGTATTGCCACTTACATGAGTCACAATCTGTTAACCATAGACAGATATAAAAGCCTTCGGCAGCTGAATAAACCCATCGACTAGTGTATAACACGGCGGTATTTACGAGCATACCGCATTATAAATGGGTATTAGTTAATACAAAGGTATTATTCCATTAAAATACAGATTTGCACTTATTCCATTCCAATACTTGCGGTTTCATTCAGTTTCATTATGCTCCGTAAAAATTCCCGGACATGAAGATCCCGGAAACATTGCCGCATTCTACACTTTAGTAGACTGCTCTACGAAAACGTCATTTGAGGCAATAAAACGGCAAGCTTTGAACATTGAAAAATATTTGTTTATACCATTCAAGTTTTTTAGACGGGTTCCCTAGGAATTGAAGTTGTAATGCATGCTTATTGTCGGCTACGTGATTCACAGTCTGTTAACCATATACATTAACATAAAATCATATAAGTGTCAGCTGCCTTCGGCAGATGAATAAGTTGAATATTTTACAATTAAGCTAGTACCTATATAAAGATACTTCGGCTCGCATTAGGCGTTCTGAGGGTTCAATACTAATGAACCGCATATCTTGTACTAATGCTCATTTTCTAGATTACATTAAGTGATATGCTGGTTCAATACTTTAAAGAACCTTATACACAGCACGTTATATAGAACACATGCACAGGAATTCAATAGCCATATACAACAATGTTTTATTCTTTTAACGGAATAAATAGATACTCTGTATATGAGTTACAAAATAACTATACCAATTTATATCGTAAGTATATGCATTGTTTATAAACATGAATCACTTACGCAATTAATAGAAATAATGGAGTGTAAATAGAAATAATAAGGAGACCCCTGAAGAGATTACCCTTGGAATATTTATAATGACTAAATATATACCGGCATGTATACACACTATATGTGTAACATCTAACAAACATATATTAGCAGATATTCCTAAAAACATTTGAAACATTGCTTGCAACCAATATTGGTATGATGCGCTGTCAGCGTTAGCATATTAATTATTAAGAAACATTTAACATTGAAGCAGTGTATGGTCTATGTTTTGATAAATCAGAATTTATGTGTGAGTTGGGCTACAGTATGATATATTCAAATGTATTGATGAGCCGTTAAACAAGATTCAATTCAATTTCCTTATTTAGTCATTATTTCGCCACCCACTAAGTTATAATACAACCTTCCACTTTCTCTGGGCGGCTCTAAATAACCTATAATGTGTCGATGATCCGTTAAACAAGATTCGATTCAATTTAATTTCATTATTTAGTCATTATTACATCACTCATTAAGTTATAATACCACTTTCCATTCTCTGTGGGGCGGCTCTAAATAACCTATAAAGTGTTAATGAGCCGTTAAACAAGATTCAATTCAATTCAATTTATTTGTTTAGTCAATATTTCACCACTCTATAAGTTATAATACAGCTAGGTTAGCTCTAATAGGTAGCGCCGTGGTGTAATGGTTAGCATTGCGGCTTAGTAACCCAGGAATCGCGCGTTCAATCCCAGCCATGACCGAATTTGGGTTAATTATCGAAATATTTCAAAAAGTATTTCCTACCTTACCAGTCCTTCGGATGACACTTTAAACCTAGGTCTGCTCGTAAAATGCTTAGTGCAATACAGCGAGGATAAATAAACGCTTATTCGCACGGGTTAGCTCTACATATCCTGTAAAGTGTTGATAAACCTTTGAACAATATTCAATTCAATTCAATTTACCCTCACTCAAAAAGTTCTCCTGATTTGGGACGGCTCTAAATAACATATAATGTATTGATGAGCCATTAAACATGATTCAATTCCATTCAATTTACTCATTCAGTCATTATTTCTCCTCCCAATATGGTATAACACCACCTTACCTTCGAGCAGACACCATGGCCTCCTAAACCCAGACCATACTATCCGCGGATACCATGTCCGATACGGTCACCATGGCCTCCTACGCCTAGGCCATAGTATCCGCGGACACCTCTGTCCCTCGTGGGTTCGAGCCCTTAATTTACATATCTGATGGACTTTTTTACTAGGTACCTATATATGTAAGGTCGCTTATGACAGTATATGTGATACATTTACTAAGGCATACATTGGGGTTTGGGTAGTAATAATTGTTAACTATTTTGAATTCAATCAGTGTACCATTTTTCAAAAGAAATGTGTCTTGATTTACAAAATACAATATTTATTCATATACGGAAGCGGTATGTGTGGTCCGACCTCGACCTCATACAAAATACAACATGTATGTATATACGGATGCGGTATGCGGTCCGACCTCATACAAAATACAACATGTATGTATATACGAAAGCGGTATGTGTGGTCCGACCTCATACAAAATACAACATGTATGTATATACGGAAGCGGTATATGTGGTCCGACCTCATACAAAATACAACATGTATGTATATACGGAAGCGGTATATGTGGTCCGACCTCATACAAAATACAACATGCATGTATATACGGAAGCGGTATGTGTGGTCCGACCTCATACAAAATACAACATGTATGTATATACGGAAGCGGTATGTGTGGTCCGACCTCATACAAAATACAACATGTATGTATATACGAAAGCGGTATGTGTGGTCCGACCTCATACAAAATACAACATGTATGTATATACGGAAGCGGTATATGTGGTCAGACCTCATACAAAATACAACATGTATGTATATACGGAAGCGGTATATGTGGTCCGACCTCATACAAAATACAACATGCATGTATATACGGAAGCGGTATGTGTGGTCCGACCTCGAACTCATACAAAATACATATGTATGTATTTACGGAAGCGGTATGTGTGGTCCGACCTCATACAAAATACAACATGTATGTATATACGGAAGCGGTATATGTGGTCCGACCTCATACAAAATACAACATGTATGTATATACGGAAGCGGTATGTGTGGTCCGACCTCATACAAAATGCAACATGTATGTATATACGGAAGCGGTATGTGTGGTCCGACCTCATACAAAATACAACATGTATATATATACGAAAGCGGTATGTGTGGTCCGACCTCATACAAAATACAACATGTATGTATATACGGAAGCGGTATATGTGGTCCGACCTCATACAAAATACAACATGTATGTATATACGGAAGCGGTATGTGTGGTCCGACCTCATACAAAATACAACATGTATGTATATACGAAAGCGGTATGTGTGGTCCGACCTCATACAAAATACAACATGTATGTATATACGGAAGCGGTATGTGTGGTCCGACCTCATACAAAATACAACATGTATGTATATACGAAAGCGGTATGTGTGGTCCGACCTCATACAAAATACAACATGTATGTATATACGGAAGCGGTATATGTGGTCCGACCTCATACAAAATACAACATGTATGTATATACGGAAGCGGTATGTGTGGTCCGACCTCATACAAAATACAACATGTATGTATATACGGTAGGGGTATGTGTGGTCCGACCTCATACAAAATACAACATGTATGTATATACGGAAGCGGTAAGTGTGGTCCGACCTCATACAAAATGCAACATGTATATATGTGGTCCGACTTCATACAAAATACAACATGTATGTATATACGGAAGCGGTATTTGTGGTCCGACCTCATACAAAATACAACATGTATGTATATACGGAAGCGGTATGTGTGGTCCGACCTCATACAAAATACAACATGCATGTATATACGGAAGTAGTATGTGTGGTCCGACCTCATACAAAATACAACATGTATATACGGAAGCGGTATGTGTGGTCCGACCTCATACAAAATACAACATGTATGTATATACGGAAGCGGTATGTGTTGTCAGACCTCATACAAAATACAACATGTATGTATATACGGAAGCGGTATGTGTGGTCAGACCTCATACAAAATACAACATGTATGTATAAACGGAAGCGGTATATAGAGTTTAAATAATATCCGGTTTCGAGTTCAATATTTTCGATTTTAAACATATCTTTCTAATTGGAAACTGCACATGCTATACAACGTATTCAGGTATTTGCTGCGATCAGTACCAAGCGCTTATTTCCAATACTGTTACATGGATATAGCTGTAGCTTCTCTTCGTAAACCTTACCAAACTAAACGTGTTGCGTACATATAACACTTCATAGTAATAAATACTGAAAAGGGTTGGAAGCAACAAACACAAACAAAAGAGAAAAGTACCAGACTCGGTTGTATTCTGTTCATGACAGGTAGAATAATTTGCAATATTTCTCACTCCAAAACGGCAAAACAAGAGTATGAAATGAGAAAGTTGCAAATCGAAGAACACGATAAGTTTAATTGAACGATTGCCTTCCAGGGTGGCTAATTGAACAGTGATAATATGAGGCTAATATTATACCTATACTATTATTGAATTTCACATATTGTCAAAACATTCAAATCACTATACTAATTAATTCAACTTTCCTTTGACTTATACATGTAACTGATCCCGGGGATTAAGAGTGTGTGATTGTCTTGGTAACAACACCCATAAGTTTGCATATAACTAATCAATTCAATCAGATGTCTCGCAAAGAAAAACATTTCCAATTAATGTTCTCCTAAACGCCTTGTTCTATAGGCGGTGATTGCGTTAGTCACTGTCATCAAGACTTGCTGTAAAAGACCCTTAATGTCTAAGACAATGGGCAATTATAGAAGATATGGATACTTTTACTTCTAGTGTAATCTAGAAAACAGACATCACAGTACACATATAAAGTAGACATAATTGAACAGGAAATGTAACACAGTCAATCACATACACGGACACAGAAACAAACAACTACAAAAATGAATAAAAGGCAAGATATGACATCCGAAACATAAACAGGTGGGAACCAGAGTGGTTATTTACCTCCGCCGACTACTTTTCAGGAAAATGACGAACTACTTACGTTGTCGTGGCGCAGTCGGTAGCGCGGCGGATTTGTAACCGGAGGCCCCGGTTCAATCCTCCATGGTGCCACTGAGTTTCGTCGGTGTGTTCAAGATACTTTCCCTTAGCCTCGTCCGTCGGATGGGGACGTAAACCGGGCGATCCCGTGTATCGGTCTATCCTCCGAGCACGTTAAAGAGCCATAGGAATCTATTCGATAATAAGAGTAGGGCACGGTTCCCGGATTCCTATGTATCCTTCCCCTAACTCTGGGGCGGCTCTAAATAACCTATATTGTGTTGATGAGCCGTTAAACAACATTCAATTCAATTCCTTTAAGTTTCGTCATCTTCAGCTGTATTGACTTTAGTAGTCTCGGCCAGC
>JAWPHD010012894.1:0-72451 GCA_037043455.1 Cyrtodaria siliqua
ATATCCAATTTCACGCGGTTCTTTTCAAATTACATTTTGAATAAGGTGTACTCTATTTTCTAATTTTAAACCTATATGTTGCTGTTGCCGTGGAGTTTTACCTTAAACCAAATAATTGCACTTAATGCATATCATAATTGTTTAAACCTGTGTTTATAATTTAAATATGATCGTATGTTTTATTTTAAGACAAAAATATAGATGCTGAATTAAAAGCTCGACTTTTTATCGCAATATTAAAACATTGACAGTTAATAGGAAAGTTTGCTCGTATGTTACTGATAATTTTATAAATTAACCAAAATAACTATTTTAATCATATTTTGTGATATAAAAACATGAACAGTTATTGTTGATGTATATCATATATGTATATCATATACCTTATAAAGATATCTTTGGTAAAGAAATATATTATTTTTATCATTATTTGCAAATGTGTGTGTTTTGCCCCTAAATTTTAAGTTATATATTTTTCTGTCTTTTCTTTTGAGAAACTTATGAAACTTGTTTTTTATAGCGGAGGAAGTCACAAAAATGCCTGCAGTTAATGTTTTGAACTAGAAGCTTTCGTAAATTTAGTAATTTTCATAGTTGAATTTCATGTTAATTTTCGCTAAAATCTTGAAAATCGACAAATTAAAAAAAAATGCATATTACACTTTTCTACGTTTAGGCATGGACATACCGAAATACTATAACCTTTAACGATATTTTAAAATCATTTGTGTTCATAAATTATTTTTTTTACATCGACCATGTTTTCAGCTCTGAAAACATTGTATATTTCACTTCTGTTAGCAATCTATATACAGTACAGATTTACACACTTCTGGAGATACTCCAGAATTTGTCTCGGTACCAACCTGACGTGTAAACTACATAGCTATATACAGTACAGATTTACACACTACTGGAGATACTCCAGCATTTGTCTCGGTACCAACCCGACGTGTAAACTGCATATTCCTCGGAATATATGACACATTCGTGTCTTATTTTGCTAATATATCGTTTATGAGAACATATTTACTCACATTTGGAGATACTCCAAATTTTGTCTCGGTACCAACCCGACGAGTAAATTATAAATAGCATTTTCTTCGGAATACATGCTACCTATAAGACACATTTAGACGGTACCAACCCAGTCGTGTCTGAACATCTTGCTGCATGTTCATTGAAAGACAATACATTCGGTACCAACCTGATTTGTCTTACAGTACTATTGTACTTTAAAATATTAGTTCTCAATAAGAACCACGCATATATAAAGTATTGAATCTGTGTTACAAACTAACTCAGACAGATTGAATACACTATATATACTTAATTGGTTAATCACAGTGTACCGGTATAAACCTCATTACATCAGTAAATGAGAGAATTTATATATTAAATAGAAATCGTTTAGGATTGCATGTTGCAACTGAAGAAGGTTTCAAGACCGAAAGCGCTCTTGCAGTTCGGATTATTGTCTATCCGAATGGAATCAGAGACGATTTCTGTGCTTGGGCTATTAACACACGTGACACATATATAGTGTGTCTATAACATACGTGTTACATAGAAAAAGTGTGTATACATAATATACACATACAAACATTAAGAACTGTTAAACTAATTGACGGGTTACTTAACACAAAAGCAATCATACATGGTTATATAATAAATATACTATACTGTCCATAATTATACAGGGTAGTAAGTAACCTTAATCAACTGTTGTTGGTGATAAAAGAAATCACAAACACATTGTACCACCTTTGTGTACAATATGCATAAGAACAACAACAAACGCAAAACCCTGGGGGTGAGAAAATCCCCCGTGCGTAGTGTGCTTACTGGGCAGGCCGCTACCACGAGGCAATCTGGAATCTCGTCTGTGGTCAGACACTCGTACCCCCACTATACAATTTTTTTTTTATATATTTGTATAATTGACGATTTTTGCTTCAAAATATAATCCTCTACCCCTTTTCAAAAATGCGGATGCATCAACATTAGGAAGCATATAATAGTGCATGTCATAATGTTTCATATCAAAGGAATCATTAGACTTGACATTACAATCAACATATTCGGCGAGAATTTCAAGATAGTTGATTCAGTTACACAATTAAAGTGTTCAAATATAAGTTGAACACCTCTCGTAGTAATGTGTTTTGGCATGCGTTCTTCAAATTATTGACTTTGTTAGTTTGTCCTGTTGCCTGCTAAGCTGATTGTTATGCCAAAATGTGTTGTATGTTGTCTACGACATTTTGTTTATTAAATAACAATCGTAGGTCGTAACTAAATAACAATCAGTCAAAGTAAACTAGCTCACGAGGTTGCCTTTTAAAATAATTGGACTTTAGTTACTTAATTTGGCGTTGTCTGTCCATCCTTCCGTCTTTCCGTCCTTCCGTCCGTCCGGAGCCATATCTTCATAACTACAAGTTGGATTTTCATTACACTTGATATTAATGTTTATCCTGACAGTTGGATTACACGCGGCTATTTTTTTCGGGAATCGCCCCAGTAACGACGGAGTTATTGCCCTTTAATTGATAAAATTGCTTAATTCTGTCCGTCCAGAGCAATATCTTGATAACCGCTAGTTCGATTTTTATTAAACTTGATTATAATGTTTATCCCAATAGCTGGATGTGACGCGGTTTTATTTCGGAATCTTCCTAGTAACGCCGGAGTTATTGCCCTTAAATTGATAAATGTCCCCTTGAATTATTCAGGCCGTGGGTTCAGATCTCACAAGGCCGTGGGTTCAAATCTCACAGGAGGCATATTTTTATTCTACTTTTTTTTTATTATTTCCATTTTTTATGAGAAACATTAGGTTCAATTTTCCTAAAATTTGATTTTTAAAAAAAAAAAAATTCTCATAAGGAGCCTTGGTTCATGGGTTCGGAGCTTAGGTGCCCTTGTTGGATCCGTTTTACATAGAGTTATTTTTAATTTTTATTATTTATTATTTATTTTTTTATTTTTTTATTATTTATTTTTTTTCTCATAAGAAGCCTTGGTTCATGGGTTCATTTTCCCTTTAATGGGGAGCTTAGGGGCCATTGTTGGATCAGTATTACATAGAGTTATAGGGAAGAACTTCAACAATCTTCTCTGAAACTACAAGAGATAAAGGTTTAATCTTTTTTATTTGTTATCAGCTTATGGATCCTCTACCAGTTTTGGCTTGCGGAACGTCGGTGGTTCTACCCAGGTGCCCGCCCGTGCACGAAAATTGCCCGGAGGGGCACTTGGGGTCTTCCTCCACCAATGGAAGCTGGAAAGTCGCCATATGACCTTAGCTGTTGGTGCGACTATAAAATCCAATTCAATCTATCAGTCTACCAGTTTTGTTCAAATGGTGATCCTGGGGTCAAATTTGGCCCCGGCCCAGGGGTTGCAGTTTTACATAGACTTATATATAGGGAAAAACGTTTAAACAACTTCTTCTCTGAAACTACAAGAGTCAAAGGTTTAATATTTTGTATTTACACTCAGCTTATGGTCCTCTACCAAGTTTGTTTGAATGGTGACCCTGGTGTCAAATTTGGCCCCGCCGCAGGGTCACATGTTTTACATTGACTTATATAGGGAAAACTTAAAAAATCTTCTTCTCTGAAACAACAAGAGCCAACAGTTTAATATTTTGTATTTACACTCAGCTTATGGTCTTCTACCATGTTTGTTCAAATGGTATCACTGGGGTCAAATTTGAATCTGCCCCTGGGTCACATGTCAAACTTAGGTTCAGTGTTTATATTAATGAAAGTTTGATTTAGTTTAAAGCTATCCAAACTTGAGCCAAATACATCCCTCCCACTCAAATAACAAGATCATCTGATAGTAGCCCTAGTAATGAGATGAAGTAATCAGATTGATAAATATCACATGGCCAGGTAATTAAAAAGTAATCAGTGATATACAATTCTACATTTCTTGTATATTACATTAATTTTATAATCATATTATACACTCCTGCTAATATTACACCCAGTCCAGCCCTTTAATCCCACTATAAAAGTCAATGCCTTAAAATGGTACATCTTCTTTTCAAATTTACTATGGTGATGAATTTCAAAAATACTATCTAGTAGATATTCGAATTTATGAAGTCTTAAAGGGACAATGTCCGTAACTTTTAGCTTATAAAACACACACTAATTATGTTCGCAAACATTACACACCAAACATTATTGAATATTTACTAATTAAAAGCAAGATTGTTTGACGGAATTCAATCGCGGTACAAAAAAAAGAGAAACCGCTTCGGGCGTTTGAACTCGCAGCCCAAACTAAAATTACACTCGCGGTAATCATATAACACTATACATACTAATGGTGAAAACCTAATGCGCTAATGGAAGTCACGTGATCGCAGAAAAGGTAAATATGGTGGGTCCCACTTTATTTACAAATAATAATTATTTTTTTCAAACTCACGAATGTATTACTACAGACTTCTTAGGGTCTATGCTCATGTTTTCACGTATACATTTCACTGAATAAAAGTCAGAGGTTATTTGGTTATGCTCAATATCTGCTTAATTACGGACAGTGTCCGTTTAAGGTCATGATTTATACTAATTAAAAAAAAAATCCGAACACATTTCTTCCACTGGAGGATAATACATCATTCGGCGTGGGATATCAATTCATCGAATTTGCTTGTTTCATTAGTACCTAGAGTCCATATACTCTTACAAAATCGACAAATGGACTTGAATTATCTCGAAGCTCTTTATCTGCGTGCAGGCTTTTATCTCTAGTTACACAATTATTTCTTTAATTTCTTGTTCGGTATTCACGGCCACACTGTCCATTTAATACTGTTTAACGCTAGGTCAGTTTCATTGACTTAAAGTTCATGTTTTGCTTCATGAACTTGTTCATGTGTATTTAAATCGAAATCAATACACAACAATAGATATTTACAATTCACACATTGCAATATCTGAGAAAAGCGAAAATAAGATTTGATTTGATAACAGAGAAAAATTTGAACAGGTAAATTAAAACCGATAGTAATTCTATGGAGCGCTAACTTTTTCAGCGTTAATGTGTGTTGAAACGCCGGTAGTAATTCTATGGAGCGCTAACTTTTTCAGCGTTAATGTGTGTTGAAACGCCGATAGTAATTCTATGGAGCGCTAACTTTTCCAGCGTTAATGTGAGTTTAAACGCCGGTAGTAAGTGGAAAATAATGCCATTATGCACTATCTCACCGTATAAAACGGCACTGGTACGGTCAGTGGGGGGAAACAAGGCCTTTGGGTCTTCAAACCAGGTTGTATATATATATGTATACTAGTATATGAATATAAAACGAAAATCTTGGAATACCTTTTCTTTTTGGTTGAAGCATCTCGGTGGACTACTTGTATAAAATATGAGAGCGGGCTTAACTGAATTTACATTCCGTCTAGTTTTCAAATTCACTGCGCTACGGTGACAGCTCTGTTCCACAGTGTGCTGAGCAAATGACAAAGTGAAAGAAACAACAAGATGTGTTTACGAATACTGAATGAGATATAGGGTCCTATAGAAACCACAGCGTCCGAGCGCAACGGCATCGTAGGTCCACACTGTACTGCAAACAAGGACTTGAAAATACAATGAAAGAGACAAAAAACAACAGAAAGGGTGGTGAAGACAGGGTTACCGATTTGGAACGGTCAGTAGGCAATAAGGCCTACTGGTTAGCTTGAATCGATTTTATATGCGCACAATCCTCGCTACTATCCTGTCTTCAACGCCCAAATAGACAAGACAGTGTAAACAAAACTACAATGCATGCTCTAGGTTACATATTTATACGTTCTATTGTCAGTCTAAATGTCCGAACTCTCTGGATGGTCTAACCTTACGTCAATCAGATCCACATCCATTATATTCATGGATAATGATGCAAAACTCTACAATGATATAAATCCTATATTGTTCACATATTGCGTATATAAATGTCTGAATTGTGTATATACATGTGTGTATTGTATATATACATGTCGGTATTGTGTATATATATGACGGTATTGCGTATAAACATGTCTGGATTGTGTATATACATGTCTGTATTGTGTATATACATGTCTGCATTGCGTATATACATGTCTGTATTGCGTATATACATGTCTGTATTGTGTATATACATGTCTGCATTGCGTATATACATGTCTGGATTGTGTATATTCATGTCTGTATTGCGTATATACATGTCTGCATTGTGTATATGCATGTCGATTTTTCGTATATACATGTCTGAATTGTGCATATGTATGCCTGTATTGTGTTTATACGTGTCTGTATTGTGTTTTTACATGTCTGTATTGTGTATATACATGTCTGAGTTGTGCATACTCGAGGTTACATATTTTATATGTGTATATACATGTCGGTATTGCGTATATGCATGTGTGAATTGTGTATATACATGTGAATTGTGTATATACACGGCTGTGTCGTAAAGTGTGTACGTGCATTTCTGTATCGTGAACATACATATCTATAGTGTGTACATACACGTACATGTACATTTGCATGAATAATTGGACACATAACCTCAGTGATGAATTCCCACAAGAGATCGAATTATCAATAACTCATTTTAGAAGGGAAGCAATTAAGCAATGTCTCAAAGAATCCAAAGCTGTAATTATTGGCTTCAAGTGGCGGACATGTAATTGTGTGAGTATGCTTGGTAAGGAAATATGTAACGAGGTCTGCAGTAGGGAATATGTATGGAGAAGTCTGCAGTAGGAAATATGTAAGGAGAAGTCTGCAGTAGGAAATATGTAAGGAGACGTCTGCAGTAGGAAATATGTAAGGAGAAGTCTGCAGTAGGAAATATGTATGGAGAAGTCTGCAGTAGGAAATATGTAAGGAGAAGTCTGCAGTAGGAAATATGTAAGGAGAAGTCTGCAGTAGAAAATATGTATGGAGAAGTCTGCAGTAGGAAATGTGTATGGAGAAGTCTGCAGTAGGAAATATTTATGGAGAAGCCTACAGTAGAAAATACATAAGGAGAAGTCGGCAGTAGGAAATATGTAAGGAGAAGTCTGCAGTAGATAATATGTAAGGAGAAGTCTGTAGTAGGAAAAATGCTAAGCTTTGTTTTCATGAAATGTAAAGTCACTGTTTGAGTGAATAAACGGATATTCGCCCAAAAGGGTGGCAGATTATAAAACGTTGCGTATGTTGATATTTTCTTTATAAGTAGATTATTGTATTCATGAATCATGACTCGTCTCGGTGGCGCAGTTGGTATAGCGTTATTCCCTGCTCTGCCGTTGTTTTGAAGTATACGTAGTGGTAGTCGATTTCAAGTCTTGAGGATGACAACACCTTTTCACTTGAATTTCTTTCTCATTTCTTCCCCGCATGACATGATATTTTTCTCTCATCGGTTATTTTACGATTCTGGATTTTTAGAAAAAAAAATCAAAAACGTTCTTAAATATAATTTTAAATGCGATTGTATACGCTTTAGAATAATAAAGAGTTCGTATTTAATACTACTTCAAATTAGAAACTCAGTTTAGTGATGGTTCCACCAATTCGTGTTTTGCTTTGTTGAATGCTGAACCAGCTAGCATTACTGAGGTCCTCGTCATTCGTAATGCTATTTCGTTTGGGACGAAACCCATATAGGGCTATACATTATCCGTGGCGAATTGATGCTTTGCATCAACAATGTATTGTAGAATGTATTTCAAGTGTAGTGTTTTATTTATCAAGATGAAAAAAAAACACGACATATCGTACTGTGACACAAGTGCTTCGGAAACACGGAGTGCGCCCACCCCGTGATGACAGGGGAATACAATCTGTCATGTTTATTAACTGCTCTAGCTTGTCACGTGATCATTAAATATAACACGGACACTACAGATGCAACATCAAATCCGTGGACATATGGATTCGTTATTCACATTCCAAATGTATCTCGTGGGGGTGAACTAAATCATACGTTTGCATTGATATGCAGGCCCATGTGATTTTATGAATTGTGAAATGAGACGTCTTTATTGGATCGCTTATACGTTTGTGGCGTGTCGTGTCCAAAAACTCTGCGTTATAATGTTCAACATACATGCTTCGAAATGTTGCATTATTGCATGTTTGTAGTACCGCGTTGAATTGAATGTCTTGGTATTGAGTCTTACAGATTTGGAAAAACCTAACAGTTATGCGCAGCTCAAATGGTGTGGTTTTGGTTCATTGAACCAATAGTGAAAATTCTCATTTCATATGATGAAACACAATCGTTGAAATAAATGATATACACGTGTGTCAATAAATACACCTAGGCAATATACTTCTGAACATCTAGGTTGCGGTGGACACCTTTGTTGTGTTGTTTTCTGCTATTTTTCCAAACAGGAAAACATTTGGTGTTGTTATTTGCCTGACTTCTGGGACCAGGATGTATTTCACACAAAAAAGTGATCCAAGTAAATCAATTGTACCATGTTTTATTAGCAATATTCTTTTTCTCGTCATTGTCATGTCACATTAATGTCGTCCATTGTCATGTCACAGAAATGTCGTCATTGTCATGTCACAGAAATGTCGTCCATTGTCATGTCACAGAAATGTCGTCCATTGTCATGTCACAGAAATGTTGTCATTGTCATGTCACAGAAATGTCGTCCATTGTCATGTCACAGAAATGTCGTCCATTGTCATGTCACAGAAATGTCGTCATTGTCATGTCACAGAAATGTTGTCATTGTCATGTCACAGAAATGTCGTCCATTGTCATGTCACAGAAATGTCTCATTGTCATGTCACAGAAATGTCGTCCATTGTCATGTCACAGAAATGTCGTCCATTGTCATGTCACAGAAATGTCGTCATTGTCATGTCACAGAAATGTCGTCCATTGTCATGTCACAGTAATGTCTCATTGTCATGTCACAGTAATTTCGTCATTGTCATGTCACAGAAATGTCGTCCAGCCATTATTTCCTTCTTAAGCCAAGTTCCGTGCTGGGTTTATTTTAAGCGCTAATTGCGATGGATGAGACAAGTCCCAGACTGTGATTAGACCGTTTTTGCAGTGGTGGATGTCATGAAACGTGTACTGTACTATTTGCAATGTAAAGGAATGTTGGATGTATACTGACTGTCAATGAAAACGCACCATTAACTCCATATGTTTATGCTGTTGGATTATTCGCAAACCATTTGGAATGAAACTGCTGAACCAATCTTTTATTTATTTTTGAGGTATTAAATATTCATATCTATCTTGTCTTACATATAATTGCAAGGCTTTCACGACACGCAGTTACTAGGGAGGAAATGATCAGAATATAGTTCAGATCGTGATACGATTATGACATTTAGCACAGTGCTTACAAATGTTATATTCAAATGAAAAATAACCTGATCCAATGCAATTTCGACCATTTTCAAGATGGCCGCTAAAAATCCAACATGGCGAATAAAATGTTGTAAATATAAAATACAGCTGTATTATAAGTTAATATTTTATCTCATTAACTATATAGTTTCGAATGATTTTGATCTAAACTATCTTCCATAGACCTTTTGTTTACTGACCGTTCCAGTGCGGTACACTTATTATCAACCTGTTTATGTTTGTATTGTCGCATACTTGTTTCTATTTTCTCTTATAATTATGTCTTCCCCACTTTGTGGAGGCGAGACTTATTGTGTGTGTGCTGTCTGTTCTGTCTGTCTGTCTGTCACTAACTTTGTCCGGACTAGTTCTCCTGAAGGCCTAGCCGGATGTTAATGAAACTTTGTAGATATGATCAGTACCAAGCCTAGTTGCGCATATCGTCCCCATGTTTAAGTTAATTGATTTTTAGCGGAGTTATGACCCTTTAAATGTTTTAATTCACAAACTTTGTCTGGACTAGTTCTCCTGATCCCCTGGCCAGATGTCAATGAAACTTGGTAGAGATTATTATTGCCAAACCTAGTTGCGTATATTAACGTTGTATTCCGGTTGAATTATTTTTGGCGGATTTATGGCCCTTTCCCCAATGTGGGACTATGTTCTGTGAATGCTATATTTCCTGATCGACTTGTATACATACTTTTATATTTAGTTCTGATTTAGTTCTGATTAACTACTCCCAAGTTTTAATTATATTCAAAATGTCACGCATAGATACATAGCGTTGTACAAAAAGAGTATGAAAAGAGAAATTTGGAAATCGCCGAACTCGATAAATACAAAACATATTGCAGTCTCGGTTTGATTGAGGCTGTTCATGAACCGTAGTGAAAAGTACTTGCTACCGTTCACGCCTTCTAGCCCCGGGTTGAGCAGAAGAACTCAATATTTAAAATGTTATATACTCGGTAATAATTTTTTTTGGACCAGGGTATATAAAGTCTTATAAAAATAAAACTAGTGGACAGAATTTAAGTATCTTTTTTTAGTAACCAAGGTCTACCCTACCCGGTTCATTTGGTACCAGAAACATTAAATTCCAAACAAGATTTCATTTTTAAAAATATCGTGAACACACAAAGGGTCTGTAAAAAATGTTGCAAAGTCCATAAAAAGTAACAGTTACGGACACATTCGAGTAACCAATAAAAAGATTATTATTTTTTCGCAAACTTTCATTGTAAACGATAATTGTTGTTGATTGATGATCTAGTGTGAATTATCAACTGAGATAATAAGGGTTATGGTCGAATGTCATGGTTCAGCGATCATTGTACGGGTTCGAACACTGCCATGGTCCAAAACTTTTTTACAGAGTATATTATTTTATTTTCTTACAACCACCTTTCTGAAATATTTGACATATAGTCGAAAGGCAGGGAAGACGTGTCCAATACGGTTTCAGTGGTCAAGTGGTCAAAAGCTTCTCTTCAAACACATTTCGACGGATAAGGCATAACTTTATCTTTAATAAAAATGCACCTATTACTATTTTATTACACATGGTGTCGGGGTGGCGGGAACATTCCCCGGGAATTAGACAAACGTAAATTCCCCGTGGAAGGGAATACTATACCAACATGGAGAGATTTTATCTTAATCATTTACCCCGGGGAATTATACATAAATCTTGCCCCTAGCGATGGGAATTAGACAATGTGTAAATTTGTTTAATACACCGATGGGAATTAGACAATGTGTAAATTTGTTTAATGCATCTGGGTATGCTCGTCGCCCCTCAGCACACCACCCCAACACATTGATAGGTGCATAGGTGACTGAGACTATTCACATTCTGCTTGATGGCCACGTCGATAGGCATGCTGTACACCATCCGTGTACTGCTTGATTTATCAAACTTAACGCTGTGAATTCTTCCAAAGCGTAAAGGATAGGTTCTGAAATGCTCTTTTTGTATATCTGAATTGTATTTCTATACGAGCACAGAAAGTCCAGAATAAGTACTTCTGGAACGGATTCCATAACTGTAATTGTGGACTTTCTTTTAATGATATAAAACTATTATCATTCTATCGATTCGATTAAAATGCATATTTTCCTTAAGCTTGTAAAAGGCACATTCGGTTATCTAGTGCTCTTAAATTTGTCTTTGCAACATTCGAAGCAGATAAAAACGAATCGCTCGTACCATTTGATTCGTTAGGAGATTCAGAGGAGACATTTATCCAGCCGTTATATTTCGGTACATTCCGTAGTACCTTCCAAATTTCCATTTCGATGTGCAACCTTCCCATTATAATAACAATTATAATTACAATTTGTTCTTTTCCATCATAACATTCCGAACATTTCCGCCGAATATGTTTGCCAGTGCCAAAAACGGAAGATCTGCTGTTAGTACCGTCATTTGTATAGGATTAAGAAACGCTACCACCCCATTGACCATATCTATAGAATGTTTGATAGCTGCCTCGGAAGGAGCTTGCTCTTAAACTAATAGCACAACGATAGTTTGACTTAAACTTATATAACTTACTCAAGAGTGACGTTTGTTGCACCCTAGAACCTGGTTTAACCCTCCCCTCTCACACCCCCTCCTCCAGTGGCATTTGTGCCAATATGGCTACCAAGGTGGTAGCCCTATTGTCAACCTGTTTTTTTGTGATGTCACATGCCTTTCTTCTTATTAACATTGTCATAATTTATTGTTGTTTTGTTTCAGTGCGTGTGTTTGGTTGACTGTGTTCTTTGAAAGCTACATTTCCTGTTCGACCTGTATACCTAATTTTAAAAATATGAAGCCCACTTTGCAGTTGAAACACAGCTGTGTTTTAATCTTTAGGTAGATATTTCACCATTAAAACTTGATATATATTTTAAAATAATACATTCAAAAGTTGGCAAAATTGGAACTTTAGATGTGTGTGTGTGTGGTGGGTGTGTGGTGGGTGTGGTTGTGGGAAGGGGAATACTTAAGTATAAGGTATATAATGTTGTTTGGGTATGTATTGTTTTAGCTAAATATGATACTGACATTGCACAGTGCATTACAACAAGTTTTCCTATGGACCATATTGACACCCCAATCGTTCCAAGATGGCTGTCTCCATTTAGGTCATATCTCCCTTGTTTTCCACGGCATTTTGATAATTCTCTTTCAGCTTTTTTCAAGGTTTTCAGAGCCCTTTTATATAAATCATGTTTAAAAATAGTGCATCAATCTATTTAAAGCAAACTCGTGTTTGCAAGTTACGAAATGCCTGGAATTTCCTTCGTTTCTCTTCGAGAGAATGACATGATGGTCTTCGGAAATCGAATTGGAATCTATTGTCCGCGTAATGGTCAAGGTATTTTTATTTATGAATGATGAAACAGAATCAAACTGTACCAAAATTCTAGTTTTGAATCTGTAATACACATTACTTGTGGTAGCTTTTGTTTCATTAATGTGATGCTTCAATGTACGTCAGTCAATCTACTTTTAAAGTTACGACCATAGTTGCCCTACCTATTATCATATATGCGATCCTTTCAACTGTATGTTTTAATGCACTACTAGAACATTCAATTTGGTTCGAAAAGTAATACAAGTTTAGTTAAAGTTCGCTACTGTGCTTTCCTCTTTGATTTTGCAATGACCGGACAGATTGTGGACTATTATGACGTCTACCTAAATCCTGAGAGGACGGTTACGTTTGATGTGCGTCTGCAATATTGTCTTGTCGTGCGCTTAATGGTTTATTGTCTTGTTGCTGTGGCGTCTGCCAAATAATTGAGTACTTGCTTTGCGGTTTACTAGGACTTTCTCTGTCTCAAAAACATGGTTGATATGGTAACAAGAATATGTTTGAACAACTTAAAATTTAAAACTCCTATGAAACTATTGATCCGAATTAAAAATGATTTCACAGAAATGATAATTAGGTGATCAAGATTGCTAAAGCCGACCTGATTCGTTGAAAAACATGACTGCCATGAGGCGGGGCCATTTTCACTATATATAGCTATACAGCAAACTTCAAATCTCCTCTTAAACTCTTAAAGATAATTGTGTTGAAACTTCGTAGTAAGTACCTTTGTTTTGACCCCTTTATCAAATTAGCTAAAATCGGACCAGTCCACCACAAAAACTGGTTGCAATGGCAATGAGAAAGAAACATTTGGAAAGACTTAGAAAAATGTATTCCTCTGAAATTACTGATCACAATTTTTAAAAAAAATGTCACAGAAAGAATAATTATGATTTGCGTTGTATGTTTGTTATTTACAATACAGATGAAGGTGGTTATCACAGCTTTCATGTAAATAAGCTATAGATGGAGCAATTGGCTAAATGACATTGCAAAATTTGGATGATAACTTTGATTTTGAATGCAAATTTGTTTTGGCGGGAATCTAAGCCGCGATGACGTTACCAATAACGAAACGTTCGATTTACATCCAAGTAATGCTGCGAAACAGTGTACGAGATGTTGCGAATGAGTTCAGACCGTGATCAAGTCTGATATATATGCACAGTGCTTGCAAATATTATATTCAAATGAAAAATAACCTGAGCCAATGCAATTTCGACCATTTTCAAGATGGCAGCTAAATATCCAAGATGGCGGACACAATATTGTAAATATAAGATACAGCTGTATTTTAAGCTAATATTTAATCTCATTAACTGTGTATTGGCTTCGACTGTAAAAACACAATCATGGTCGCAAATATGTTCAAAATAAATTTATGATTATACTCCGACCACAACAAATGATATGTTAAATATATGCATTGTATTTTGTAATGGTTATCAGATGGTATTCGGGTATTCATATAATTGCGGATATATTTGTATTAAAATATATAAGATACAGCTGTATTTACTGATTTTCATTCTGGAAAACTCTCAATTTATTTTCATCGATACAACTATTGATGTTTTTGACATCTCATATGACTTTATTTTTGTACGTACACACGTTTCTTCTTGCTTAAGAGATATGCATGTACAGCTGAATCAGAATCCTCTGTGAGAAATGCAAAGACGTGAAGTTATTGTCTTGAATCAAAAGCCCTCATTGATGTATATAGACATACGCTATTTATCTACCACCCATTTCTTATCAATATTGAAATGCTGCTAGAATCGTCAAGGAATGGATCTCCTTCAAATTCCTTAAATCCTCTATGAGGGCATTTGATTGGTATTCCTTTGAATCGAATTGATGTTGATCGCATTTGCCAGTTCACTTTCACCATTGTGAATCTCACAGTTCTACAAGGCTACACAGCCATCCATCTCCTTAACATGCTTAGAGCAGATAGATTATGTGTCAGTCCTATTGCTCAATCATCTTTCTTTACTTGCATTTTGTATTGTTTATAAACATGGTTAATAGATTGCTGAAAACATTTTCTTCAGTTTATGCTCTGAAAATTACAATTTATGAATTTAGCAGCACTCACTGGATACTTGCCGATCAATCAAACGAAGCCATCTAGAATGACCAGGGAATAAATACGTAGAGGATAGGTTCTGATACAGGGAATAAATACGTAGAGGATAGGTTCTGATACAGGGAATAAATACGTAGAGGATAGGTTCTGATACAGGGAATAAATACGTAGAGGATAGGTTCTGATGGGTTGCTCGGGGAACATCCCCATCTAAATGGCGATAATTAACATTATTAAAATTAAAATCAGCTCTCTTTTCATATATTTTGCTAATTATTTCACCATTTTCAATGTAAATCGAGAAAAGAAGCGTTAGTATCAGCAATTTTAGCTTTGTTAAGTTGAAGTTATTTAGGGTATATATTATTAATCATAGTAGAAAAGAAAGGGTTGTCAATGTTCAATATGTCCAAAGTACCAGAATAAGTACTTCAGGAACGGATTCCATAACTGTAATTGTGGACCTTCTTTTAATGATATAAAACTAATTCCATCCCATCGATTCGATTAAAATAAAGATTTTCCTTAAATTGTAAAAGGCACATTCGGTTCTCTGCGCTCTTAAACTTGTCTTTGCAGCATTTGAAGCAGATATAAACAAATGGACCGTATCTTTTGATTCAATAGTAGATTCAGATATCCAGCCATTATGTTTCGGTATATTCCGTAGTACCTTCCTAAATGCCATTTCAAACAAACACATACAAATCTTTTATTCACTCAGTTCATACATATACATGAAAACATGAGGTAATACATATAGAATATATCGTGCATGGCTCTATTACATGGGTTATTTAGTATTAACAATAGATTATTAGACAGGAGGAGCTAAATTATATTCGTAATTTAAAACTGCCTGTATCATTTATATATAGTTCATTTTCACAACACTGTCGAAGAAGTAATTTACAACCACACTCTCGCATGACTCAGACTTTACTCACATTTTTTTCAAATCTCATAATAACATAAACGCATACATTTCTACTTGAATCTATTCAATATTTTCTTTTTACACGCTTTTTAAAATTCTATCTTGTTTGTTGAATTCATAATTGAATTCAGTTGTAAAATGTATGTATTTTCGGCTTTTATAGTATTTTTTTTTTCCAAAAAAGTCTTTCGTAACATACTGTGTTTTACATGTTAAACGGTAATGGTATTCATCTCCTATATCTTCATTACATAAAATACAAACTCTGTTATTATGCACAATTTTATTACAGCGTCCAGTTTAATTTTGGTAACTTGTTTCTTCTTCTAACCTTTACCATATACTTGAGTAGTTTACCGGGTGTATCTATCAAGTATCTCTCAAATATAGATATAAAACTCGAACAGGAAAAGCAGCATTCAATAACGACAGTCAACCACAAACACACACAAAAACAAAGAACAAATTTAAGGATGAATTTAGTTTTAACTAATCTGTATATATAATAACTACTAGAATTTTCAGCTGTTTCATATCATTCGTTTAAAAATAGATCTACGAGCTTTTGATGCGCAAATGCAATCAATCACTTACTATCTGGAAAGTCGTGCGTTTCCCAGATGCCACTAAAACCACATTTAATTAAGATTTCTTTGATACATTTAAGCCGTTTAAAATTTATGTTTTTCTTTGTACTACTGCTATATGTGTATAAGCTATGCAATACTATGTATACATCAGCTGCGAGTTATTTACTTTCTGGAGACACTACTTTTGACCAAAATGATAACATTTTCGTGCAAATATCAGTTGAGATTGGCATAGTGCCGGTTTTGCCATAAACGATACAATTTGGTGTAGATGTTTTTATATTTAAGACGTGTATTAAAACCTTCAGTTGCACTCTTTCTATTTTTCTAAATTGCCAAACATTTCGATGTGCACCCTTCCCATTATAATAACAATTATAATAACACTTTGCTTTTACCATCATAATATTCCGGACATTGCCGATGAATATTTTTGCCAATGCCAACAACGGAAGATCTGCTGTTAGTACCGTCATTTGTACAGGATGAAGAAACGCTACCACCTTCTTGACCATATCCATAGAATGTTTGATAGTTGCCACGGAAAGTGCTTGCTCTTAAAATAATGCAATAACGCCGTTAGTGTTAATATTACTTATTCAAGCGTGAGGTTTGATGCACACAATAACCCGGTTTAAGCCTCCTCCCCCCCCCACACCTTCTCCTCCCCCAGCTTCAATTTTGCCATTGAACGTTCCAAGGCAGTAGTCCTCCCCCCTCCCCCCCCACCCCCAACCCCGCCCCCACCACACCTTCTCCTCCCCCAGCTTCAATTTTGCCATTGAACGTTCCAAGGCAGTAGTCCTATTTTCAACCTGTTTTTGTTTGTGATGTCACATGCCTTTCGTCTTATTAACATTGTCATAATTTATTGTTGCTTTATTTTAGTGCGTGTTTTTGGTTGACTGTGTTCTTTGAAAGCTATATTTATTGTTCGACTTGTACACCTAATTTTAGAAATATGAAGCCCACCTTGCGGTTGAATGACCTGCCAGACCGGCTTTGAAACAGCTGTTTTCATCTTTAGGTAGACATTTCACCATGAAAACTTGATGGCACAATTGGTGTGTGTTTGGTGGGTGTTGGGGTGGGGAAGGGAATACTTAAGTATAAGGTATATAATGTTGTTTGGGTATGTATTGTTTCAGCTAAATATTGTACTGACATTGTACACGGCATTACAGCCAAATTCCATAGGAACCATATTGAGACCCCAAAATAACCTTTTCATGTAAAGAAATAACGTCAAAATACTACTGTATTATTTGGTAACATTTTCTAAATTGAACAACCTGATTAGTGTTCAGTACATTCATTAAAGAATAGTTTCGTTATATGTTTGGGTTGATACCAGCAATAATGTTGTTTGTACGCAAAAAAAAAAAGATATAAAAATCGGACATGGAAAGTAGCATTCAATGACGACAGTCGACCACAAAACACAAAAACAAACATACAAACAGACAAACGAGAAAGCAAAAGTAATAAACGACACCACAAACACAAAAGGGTTGACAATAGGGCTTCCGCCTTGGAACGGTCAATGACCAAAAAGGCCACTGGGGTTTAAACCAGGTTCTAGGGTGCACCAAAGCTCACACTTACCCTATTTCATTCCAATTAAACGGGACAGTGTAAATAAAGAAATCCCCGCCATGAAACATTCTCTAACCAACAAGGCAGAGTTAAAAGGCAATATAAGTAACACCTAGATGCTCGTGTATATATAAATATAAAAAAAGTCTAAAAAGCCACAATGAAGGTACTCGATGACTTGGCAGAAGCCAGAGCAACAAGAGAATAAACCATTGAGGGCACGGCAAGACAAGACCGCGGACAAACATCAAACGCCACCGTCATAATGGGCTTTGTGTCGTGCTCGGCCGTTTCCAAAGGTCCATTATCATACTCTTTTTTTAGATAGGCGTCATCATAGATAGGCGTCATCATAGAGAAATATAAAAAGACAACGCATTATAGTTTTGCTATCAGTTTCTGCGAAATAATTTGATATGGTAGCATTTCTTGAGTTTTAAACCATTTTGGTGGCCAATTTGAAAACGGATGACTATTTTGAAATAAGGTTAAAATGAAGTGGCGCTCAGGTTCTTGCCATGATCATGACACCCTAGGGGATCATTCTGCCAACTTTCATGCTTGTATCACAATTTGAACTATTTTGCCAAAGATCGTAGTTATTTCCTCCGCTATCAAGGTTGCAAAATCCGACCTGATTCATTGAAACACATGGCTGCCAGGGTGTGCGGCCATTTCCCCTATATATCTATATAGAAATCTTCAAACGACATAGCTCCCTAAATGACTTGTCCAATTCTGATGAAACTTTACAGGAGGCATCCGTGGGTGGCAGGCACTTCATCAAAAATAGCTGAAATCGGGATGGTCCACCCACAAATGTCGTTGCTGAAGCAACGAAAAGAACACTAAAACTCTTTTTCTCTGAAACCATTGATCAAAAATCAAAATAATTTCACAGAAATGATAATTATGATGACTGTCGTAAAATGCTGGCAAAAAACAAATACATTTATTTAACAACACAAGTTAAGCTTACCATTGTATTTGATTCTAGATCATCACCCTAAATTATATACACTTGATATAATAATCATTTGTAGTTTCTGTCAATCATTATTTGGTGTGCCCACGATATCAATATTTATTGACAACTTTGAAATGCAATAACTTTAGACATACTGCATTGACACTTAAAAAATCAATTGAACCTATTTCGTGTGAGCGATGTAGGGCCAACTTGGCCCTCTTGTTTATATTCCTATATACTTGATCATATTTGTGTTATTCAAGTCGGTAGCTCTATTGGCAACCCTTTTTATGTTTGTGATGTCATATCTTGCCTTTCATTTATTTTTGTAATTGTTTTTGACTCTATACGTGTTTTTGGTTGAATGTCGTCCTTGAATGCTACATTTCCTGCTCTACTATTATATCTTTTTCTTTATATCATGTTTGGCGTATAAGCATGTTTTGTATTGACACTAAGGCTACGGCTGATGAAGCACATTTTATGTTGGCTTTGCCTACTGTATTGTTGATGTATTTCTCCCACGTGCTTCTTTCAAGAATAACTAACTGATTCGAATTCAAGGAAAATGGGCCGAAAATCACAGAGAAATTCCATCTCCCACGCCGAAGTAACTAAGTTTTTAGATGAGACGTTGATATGGGTCCTTATATAATATCGTTGATCGTTTCACGCCATCGTTTGCCTTTGAACACTTGCTGATTATCATCAAGTATTCTGTGCTTGTCGAATTGCTGCATAACACTGTTGTGGATAATGTGTTCGAGCACTTTACATGTACGTGAGATACGTCTCCATTGACCAGTTGGATAGGGATTGGGGCTAATTCTGATTAAATATTGATAGGGCATGTTACTTTGTGATCCTTTTGTTCTCTGGACAGGTTATGAAGGCGTTACCTGTCATGGTTGTCTCAGCTCTCTTTGAGTTAAGTCTTCAGACTTTGTTAAGGTTCAATATTTACGATTTGTTGATGCTTTCCTTAATTGGTGGACGTTTCTGACGCGTACACGTTTGGTCGGCACAATACTTTTTTATTTAGTCTAATAAAGTGTGATAGCTGCCATGGCTGTCTTTGACCATAAGCAGATCGAATGGTTCTGACTGATTGGTGGGCAGTGACAAAATGGATTGTGCCTCTCTTACTTGAGTTCTTCGAGTTTTTAGATGGAAATGGTTGTTTATGTTTATAGAATTTCTTATAATTGTATTTAAGTGTAACAGAAGCGTTTGCTTTTCTTAGAAATCCCACCCTGGGAAGTGTGAAACTTTAAAAAGTGTATATTATTTAAACTGGAATTTTAACACGTCAGTGTATATATAATCACATCGATGTAACTTGTAAACGTCGATGTAAACAGTAGTCGTCAATGTAAAACGGTAATGCTTACACATTAATGTAAGAACGTTAATGTAATAATGTAAATATCAATAAAAACAGTAAATGTAAACAGTAAATATGCTTTTAGACATAATAACGTATAGAATTAAGAAATCATGTAAATAGAACTGAATACTGCTGAGTACAATAAATAAAAAAAGTATTTCAAAATTATTCTTAGATACAAAATAGGCTCTTAAATAAATTAGGCGCTTAAATATGGTGTCTACTAATTTTCTATGACATTCGACGCATATAAAAGCTTTTAGCTGAAGTTAAAAAAGAGACTCCCTTTAAAGTTATGAATGACAAATTTTATCAATTTTACAGCACTATATATTTGCCCAACGAACCTATTGAGGTGTGAATGTAACAAAATAGACATTTCATGCACTACATTATTTCAGATATGTTTGATAGGTAGTATATCCTTTCGGAGATTCAACCTCTAAATGGTGGGAATATCGCAAGCCAAGAATCCATAAATTCAGTACATTAATTAACCGCCGAAAAGCTATGATAATCATTGGAAAGAATGTGTTCTCCCTCTGAAGTCGCTGTATCAATATAACCATTATATGTATTAAGGGGACGTAATGAAGGGAATCTGCATTCACTTAAAGCTACACAGTCCCTATGTTAACTGGTAATAACTGATGAATATGTATGAGTCACGTGTGAAGTAGTTTCAAATCGACGAACACCCCAAAAGTCGGTATATAAGCAGAAATAGATGCGTAAAATTTCACATTTTTATTTAGCCTCCGTACAGGTAACATCGATAAATATACGGCTTCAGACTATATGTGATAAAAAATAGTTTCCCGGATCGGGATTTGAACCACTTCCTTGCACTTGTAAGTGTTTAAGGATGTACGCTGAACCACTAGATCAGGGCTATTTATTGGTATGTTGTATCATTTTAAACACTAAATAATAATAATAATAACAAACGCGCGCACACAACCTCATCAAGCGCTAAATAACAAGTCCAGATCTGGTTGTTTTGAGGCGAAGTATCAGTTTCATATTGATAACATACAGTATTACATCAGGCAATGTTAATTTACACGTGCGACAAGATGGACTACATATTTATTGATCCATCTCGAGTTGCGTTCAAATAAGTTATTTTGCCTCATAATAAATGGTAGTTAGTATACTATTATATCAAGTAGCTTTATAGTTCAGTGGACAGAGCACCTGACTTGAAATCAGAAGATCGTGTGTTCGAGTCCCGAAAGAGGCTAAAAAAAAATCTGTAAAAATTACTGTTACCGGTGTATAGGTACGATGTGCACTGGTCGATGTATATACAGTAAATGATTTTCTGCGCTATATTTGCTCGATTAAATACCCGATTTCGATATGAGCTGGTGAACATGAAGTTACAATTAAAGACAAGCCCACACAGAAGTAATCGAGTGATATAGAGACTTTGTAGCTTTAAGGATGCATTAATTTGAAATGGCATATTTCTTGATTAAATAAATGTAGTTTCACGGTTTATTCCCATACGCCACTTTGCCTGGATTGCGAGTGTTAATTATTCTAATAACATTAGATTATTCAATGGCAATAATGTTTGAAACGTTGTTTTTTTCCGAATTGAATTCGGAAGGATTAGTTGTATCACCATGAATTGTATCAAATTGTATCAAATTGCATTTTCTTTGTCAGTGAAATATAAATGTTTCTCTCCACTGTTTTCTCTCCACTGTCTAAAGTTGCTTTAAGAAAAGGAACACGTTCAGAATTGTTGTTCTTCACACATTGTGTGTCTAAATTGTGAATGAATTTAAATACTATTATTATTCTTTGGCATGCTTTCTGCAAATTACTGGCTTTGTTATTTTGTCTAGCCGTCTGCCTAGCTGATTCGTATTGCATTCTACGATCATTTTTTGAAGAATATGTTCGCACGATTGAGTAATACCATGTCTTAACATTCACATAATCGTTGTTTAGTGCAGTTTGACGGCTGTAAAATGTCTCCCGTGCTACGAATCAGTAATGTTCTTTTACTGGTCCTTTGGGATCTAGGTGGCTTTGAAGTAGAATACCTCTTAAGCCGGTGCTGGCGGATGTGAGAGGTGTTGCTCTCTAAATCACTTTTCATGAACAGACTCAATAAAACCCAGTCTGCTACTTTATTCTCTTGGTTGTGTTTGTTGCTTCCAAAGGATCTCCCTGATCAGTATTTATTAATATTCACTCTAGCGTTCGTTTAGTGCAGTGTTGCGGCTGTAAACTGTCTCCCCGCTCTCTCCCTGCTACGAATCAGTAGTGTTATTTTTGCTGATGGGGTCGGGTCATTGTCGTATCGGATATTACAGAATGGTACCCGGGGTACATTTATGTATACAGAAAAGTAGCATTCAAGGACGAAAGTCACAAACCCACTTATACAGAACCGTACCCGGACAAACAAGATCTCATTGGTGGAATTGAAACAATTTAGAACTTGATAAAACAACTGCTTAAACAATATTGTTTCTGTAGTACCCGGTACGACAATGACCCCATCAGCGTTGTTTTTGCAGGTCCTTTGGAATCAACGATTCCACTATATGTGGCTTTGAAGTAGAATGCCGCTTTACCCCGTGCTAGTGGGCATGAGAGGTGTTGCTTTTACATTAATTTTCATGAACAGACTATATAAAATCGAGTCTATTATCATACTCTTTTTTTTTTCTACTTATTGATAGAATTTGCAATAAACGTCAAGTTTCATCTATAAGTACTTATGACTTCTCTACAATATATACAACCTTGCATCATTACCTTATCAAAGATAAGCGTATTGCTCTTATTCAGAAAACTTTCGCTGGAGAAAAAAACTACATTTTTGGCCTGTAATAATATTAAAGCAATTTTTACTAACGGCAGTTTAGACAATTACACTATGTAGACTTACCAGGAAGTTTATGAAGCACTCATTTTCCTATTAGATACTATTTTCGTCAGGTATGTAACTACCGTTTATAGACAAATTGTTGGTATCAATATGGTTACGAACTGTGCACCTCTTGTCGCAGATTTGTTCTTGTATTGCTATGAAATAGATTTCTTATTGAGTCTTCCATCCAATACTCATGCATATGTAATTGAACATAGACATAAAAATCGGACAGGAAAAGTAGCATTCAAGGACGAAAGTCACAAACACACATAGAAACAAAAAACAACTAGGGTTACCGCCTTGGAACGGTCAGTGGTAAAAAAAGGCCGCTGTGGGGTTAAACCAGCTTCTAGGATTCACACAACCTCATCCTATTGTCATCCCAATAAAACGGGACAGTGTAAATAAAGAAGTCCCCGCTATAAACTATTCCCTACCAACAAGGCAGCATTAATTGGCAATATAAGTAAACCACAAAGATGCATGTGTATATATAAATACACAAAAACGATAACCTAGAACGCCACAAAGAAGGTACTCGGCAGAAGCCAGAGCAACAAGAGAATAAACCACTGAGGGCACCAAAAGGCAAGAATTGAGACAAACATCAAATTTCACCGTTCTTTTGGGCGTTAGGTAGACGTCATCATAGGGCCTGGTTTAAACCCTTTCTTGCCAGGGACCGTTCCAAGGCGGTAGCCCTACTGTCAACACTTTTTTGTTTGTGATGTCTGAGTTTGCCTTTTATTCATTTGTAAAGTTGTTCTTTGTTTATGTGTGTGTTTGTTGTTGACTGTCGTTCTTGAATGCTACTTTTCCTGTTCGATTTTTATATATACTTTTATTCTCTTGGTTGTGTTTGTTACTTTCAAAGGTTCTCCTTATCATTATGTATTAACATTCTCACCAGCGTTCGATTAGTGCAGTGTTGCGGCTGTAAAATGTCTCCCCGTGCTAGGAATCGCTAGGATTACTTTTTACTGGTACTTTGGAATCGACGAGCCCAATATATGTGGCTTTGAAGTAGAATACCGCTATAGCCGGTGCTAGTAGCCGTGAGAGGTGTTGCTTCTTACAATATCCCCCATGAACAGATTCAATAAAACCGAGTCTGCAACTTTAGTCTTTTGGTTGTGTTTGTTGCTTTCAGAGGATCTCCCTTATCAATATTTATTAACAGCCACACTAGCGTTCATTTAGAGCAGTTTGACGACTATAAAAAGTCTCCCCGTGCTACGAATCAGTAGTGTTATTTTACTGGTCCTTCGAGATCAACTAGATATGATATCTATATGGCTTGGAAGTAGAATACCGCTTTAGCCGATGGGGGGATTTAGATGTGTTGCTTCCTACATTACCTCTCATGAACAGACTCAATAAAATCGAGTCTGCTACTTTATTCTCTTTGTTGTGTTTGTTGATTCCAAAGGATCTCCCTTGTCAGTATTTATATTTTTTTTATTTTTTTTGCAATACTAAATCTTACAGGCTCTTATCTCTAGTTATACAATTTTTAATTCACAATTGCATTGTCCATTTACTATTTTAACGCTATGTCATAGTTTTATTGATTTAATTATGGTGAATAAGCATTTTCCATTGAGATATATTGGATGCGTGTGCAGCTGCTCCGCCTCTTGAAAACTGCAGTGTATTCGAACGAAAACGCTATTTGTTTCGACCGAAAGAATGAAGTGAATGTAAAACAAATATTTCAGTATTACTCAGGTAAAACCTTTCACGAATCTGTCACAGGATGGTTGAGAGATTGTTTTATCTAAGGTAGAATTATGATATACTTGTGGTGATTTGTGGTCCTTGAATGCTTCATTTCCTGTTCGACTTTTATATCTACTTGTATACTGTTAGATAGTATTTTCGGTATGGAACTACCGTTTGTAGACAAATTGTTGGTATCCCTATGGGTACGAACTGTGCACCTCTTGTCGCATATTTGTTTTTGTATTGTTATGAAAGAGATAAAAAGGTTGTTAAAATAGCTATCCCGCCAACAACAGCCATATTTTACATCATATGTACACCGTTTCTAAATCTACTGATGACGAGGTATATATATATAACTTATATATTTTGAGAATCGAAACTCTATAGACAAAGTAGAAACGGTTTTAAACCAGTAATGCCAAACCCCGAAACTGAGAGAATTATCAACTCATAATTAATTTTACACATATTTAGACACGGGTATTTTTAGGACCCTTAATAAAACTTTATTTTTAATCGGCACATTTACATTATTATATGACCTGAATACCTGGGCGGACTTTTAACCCACCGTTTTTTTAGTGTAATTTTGCCGTTATTTGTCGGGTTAGTATCTTTAATTTACACAGGAGTGGGTAGTTAAAGCAGGATAAAGCAGCGTTCGTCTGTGGCATAACATGATGGACAGAACTCACTGCCACCACATACACGGAAACCCCCTTCAGATTAATTCCGAATGACTAACATTTGTCCGATAAATTAACTTTAGGTCACGGAAAATTTATGTCAACAAATTGAAAATAAACGTAATTGATTAACGCATTAAAAGCACCCAGGAAAGAATATTTTCTCAGCGCATATCATCATTAATATAAGGTATACTTTTGCTTTAGTTTTTATATGCTGAACCTTTTTGGCTAAGAACCCGTAGACCTGATTGTCTGAAAATCAAGTTTCTTTTCAAAGTTCAGTACAGCTGGTTAATGCCCACAAAAAAGAAATACGGCATGGCCTTTGTAAATATAGTTTTAAAAGTTGAACAGGAAGAGTAGCATTCAAGGACGACAGTCAACCACAAACAGAAGCAAAGAACAACGTTAAAGATGAATAAAAGGCCAAATAAGACATCGCAAAACAAAAGGGTTGACAATAGCCTTGGAACGGTCAGGGCTTTAAATCAGGTTCTAGAGTGCACCTTCTTGTCAAGAAATCATTTTTAACATTTTAACAAGATTAAATAATTTCTTGAGAAATAGAATCGTGTGCCGACAACTCGGTATGTCTTTAGTAACAAATCTCTGCCCGTTTTATGGGCGTCTCCAGTTGTATTGGTGAAATGGAAGGACGGGAGCACCCGTTTTTGTGCTGATTATAGGAAAACCAACACAGTTACCGAAAGGGATGCATACCATGTTCCGATGATAGATGACACATTAGTTAAACTCGCTAGGTGGCGCCAAGTTATTCACAACGTTAGATTTAGCCAGTGGGTACTGGCAAGTTGGACTGAACGAGAAATTTTGTCACACCTCATGGCCAATATGAGTTCCTGGTAATGCCATTTGGTTTAACAGGTGCTCCTGGACCATTTTAGCGGTTAATGGAAGCAGTGTTATGCGGGTTGCAGTATTATGTTTGTTTAGTATATTTAGATGAGGTGGTGTTAAGTCAAACATTTGATGAACATTTACAAAGACTAAGGGTAAGAACATTTTTTCAAAGATTTCGTGAAGCTTATTTGAAAATGAAACCAAGAAAATGTAATTTCTTGAAAAAGAAGTATTTGCTTGATTGGTCGCATCGTATCGGATAAAGGAGTCGCTACTGATCCCGATAAAACAACGGTTATTGACAGCTGGCCCAAACCTCGGTGTGTTGCAGAAGTTCAGCAATTTATTGGATTGGCATCCTATTATAGACGGTTTGTTAAAGGATTTGCTAAACTAGCGGCACATCTACATAAACGTTTGCAGAAGAGATCTGATTCAAAATGCGTGTGGACTGATGAATGTGCATGCTGAAAAGTAAAGTCAGCACTAATACTGGATTGGGATGCAGATTTTATAATCGACAAAGATGCCAGTGATAGTGGTATTGGGGCTGTTTTATCTTTAAGTAAGGCAGAAAAAATAGTGTGTAACCAGGCGTGAAATGTTAGCGGTAGTGTATTTCATAAAGTTGTATAGGCATTATCTGCTGGGAAAGAAGTTTAAACAAGAGGTCAATGACCTTGAAGCTCTACTGATTGATTTTGATTTCAGGAAGTAGTCGCTACAGACTTTTTTTTTGAAAAATTATTTTTAGCCGTGGCGGCCATCTTGAATTTCCGGCCGACCTGAAATTTTGCTAGGATCAATTAGACATCAAGAGCAACATTCCTGTGAAGTTTCATGAAAATCCGTCAAGTAGTTTCACAGGAATAGTCGCTACAAGTTTTCATTATATAACTCTATGTAAACAAAGATGGCCGCTGACAGCCATGTTGAAAGTCGAATCAAAATAATATTTTACTCTGATAACCATCATGTCATGCTGATCATTTTACAAAAAGTCCCATATTAACATCACTTATAGTTTTCAAGACGTAGTCGCTACAAACTTCTTTTTTTAAAAATCTAATTTTAGCTATGGCGGCCATCTTGAATTTCTGGCCGATCTGAAATTTTGCTAGGATCAATTAAACATTAAGAGCAACATTCCTGTAAAGTTTCATGAAAATCTGCCAAGTAGTTTCAAAGGATTAGTCGCTACAAGTTTTTACTATATAACTCTATGTAAACAAAGATGGCCGCTGGCAGCCATGTTTAACGTTGAATCAAAACAATTTTTGACAAGGACCAACATCATGTCATTCTGATCATTTTACAAGAAGTCCAATATCAATATCACTTATAGTCTTCAAGTAGTAGTCGCTACAAACTTGTATTTTGAAAATCTATTTTTAGCCATGGCAGCCATCTTGAATTTCCGGGCGACCTGAAATTTTGCTAGGATCAATTAGACATCAAGAGCAACATTCCTGTGAAGTTTCATGAAAATCCGTCAAGTCGTTTCAGAGGAGTAGTCGCTACAAGTTTTCATCATATAACTCTATGTAAACAAAGATGGCCACTGGCAGCCATGTTTAACGTCGAATCAAAAAAATGTTTGACTCTGATAACCATCATGTCATGCTGATCATTTTACAGAAAGTCCCATATCAATATCACTTATAGTTTTGAAGACGTAGTCGCTACAAACTTCTTTTTTAAAAATCTATTTTTAGCTGTGGCGGCCATCTTGAATTTCTGGCCGATCTGAAATTTTGCTAGGATCAATTAGACATTAAGAGCAACATTCCTGTAAAGTTTCATGAAAATGTGTCAAGTAGTTTCAAAGGAGTAGTCGCTACAAGTTTTTACTATATAACTGTATGTAAACAAAGATGGCCGCTGGCAGCCATGTTTAACGTCGAATCAAAACGATTTTCGACAAGGACCAACATCATGTCATGCTGATCATTTTAGAAAAAGTCCCATATCAATATCACTTATAGTTTTCATGAAGAAGTCGCTACAATCTTGTTTTTTAAAAACCTATTTTTAGATCTGGCGGCCATCTTGGATTTCACATCAACATGAATTTTTGCTAGGATCAACTAGACTTCATAGGCAACATTTCTGTAAAGTTTCATGAAAATCCATTCAGTAGTTTCAGAGGAGAAGTCGCTACAAAAAAAAGTTTACGGACAGACGGACAGACGGACGACGGACGCCGCACCACGGCATAAGCTCTGCTGATCTCTGATCAGTAGAGCTAATAAAAACAGACCACAGTGCAATAACCTGGTTATGGAGTTTAAGGAAACGTGTGGTCAGGTTACTCGTTGGCAGTCACAGCTAGCTGAATTTGATTTTGAGCATGTTCATAGACCAGGACTGAAGCATTTAAATGCGGATGCTTTGTAGCGAAAGGAAACAACCAGTGAAGAGTCGATGTGCCCAACTTGGAACAAATAAGGCTGGGTTAACTTTAGAGAAAATCGCAATGAATATTTTGGGACATCTGCAGGTGTACTTGTGGATGAGTTCATAGCTAGATACGGTGTTCCTCTAAGATTCCACACATATCAAGGACGAGATTTTGAAACAAATTTGATCACGGAGATTTGTCATCTTTTTGAGAATTGAGAAGACTAGAACCAGTCCGTGCCACCCGCAGGCAGATGGTCAGGTTGAACGATTCAACCGAACATTGATGGACATGTTAAGCAAGGTAGTAGATTCAGATCAGAAGGACTGGGATAAACATTTATCAAAAGTAATGATAGCTTACAGAACTAACACAAACAGTTCAACAGGATTTACACCTCCAATGCTGATGCTAAGGAAGAGAACTTCGTTTACCTTTGAGTTTTGCAGTCAGGATGTTGAAGATCACAGGCAGTTAGTAAACCGAAGTATATAGAATAATTAATAACACATGTAATAAAATTGTAAGAACGAATACGCCTGATAAAAACCTTGATTCTCCACTGAAAACAAACGTCCATCTAACGTTCGTCTCTCCAACGCTCGCACACACGATTCGACCTTTACACACTTCGTACTAACTTCACCGAGGATTCGCCCGTCACACACGTTTATACTCACTACACCATACATTGCATGTATATATTGTGAATGTACATTCTGGAAACAGTGTTGTATTTTCAGTCTATACGTCAGAACTATCAGGATCGATATTTTTCAAATCTTTCGTTAACCATTAACCAGAGGGCATCCATCATATTCGCGGATAATGATGTAAGAGTCTACAATCACTTCTTTCTAATTACCGCTGGGTTGATGGTCTAAAATGTGCCTAATGACGTCGTATTTGGTGGTCTGCATCCCTCATTTGTGAATAAACAAAACACCTTCCATCTCGATGAGGAATTCCAGATAGTCAATCCTTTCTGTAAATAGTCTCTAGAGGCTACATTGTTTCAATGTAGAACTATAAAATCAAATTCTAGTTTAAAATAACTCGTTTACATCCGCTGTTTTGTTTGTTACTAAATATGTGCGTTCTACATGATGTTTGATGAGGACGTTGAGCTGACGACAACACAGACTGTCCGATGTACATAATGTTTGATGAGGACGTTCAGCAGACGACAACACAGAATTTCCGATATACATGATGTTTGATGAGGGCGTTCAACAAACGACAACACAGACGTCCGATGTACAAGCTGTTTGATGAGGACGTTCAGCAGACGACAACACAGACTGTCCGATGAACATGATGTTTGATGAGGACGTTCAGCAGACAACAACACAGACTGTCCGATGTACATGATGTATGATGAGGATGTTCAGCAGACGACAACACAGACTGTCCTATGTACATGATTTTGATGAGGACGTTCAGCAGACGATAACACAGACTGTCCGATGTACATGATGTTTAATGAGGTCATATACCACTATTGCATTTTACATAGGGTTACATTATAGCCTTTTGGCCCTAAAACACATTTTACATACCCAAGGAAAAAATTTGGGGTTTTTGTAATGCTTTCACCTACTTTCGGTTTGATGAAAGTGCTGGCCGTCGGGCTCGCAGCAAATAAATGTGAATTTTTGACAATTTACTATACCTGCAATTTTCTCAATAAAATAGCCCAGATCAAGAACAGATACAGTTTTGTTTTTTTTTATCACCTAAACATATTATTTTGACATTTTATGTACATCAGTTATGATTAAGGCAATTCTACCCAATCACAAAATAGCTCTTTCGAAAAAGATATACCCTAATACACCTTATACTTTTTTCAGCCAATCAGTAGCCCCAAAACAATAGTGGTATATGACCATGAGGCCGTTCAGCAGACGAAAACACAATCTGATATGGGATCGTCCATTTGTTTGTCTTGTGTCTTGATAGCTTTGAATTGTTTATTTACCATATGATCAAATTGTCAATGTCTTTCAAATAAGGTCGCTTATGCTCTATCTGTATAAGCACTGCCTTTATTGTTACATATATATCTGTACTGTGTACGTGTATGTCTGAATTGTGTATATGCATGTGTGTTTTGTGTACGTGCATGTCTGGATTGTGTATATACATGTCGTTATTGTTATATAAAAATGTATATTGTGTTCACTCATGTGTATAGTGTGTGTATACATAGCTGTAGTATGTACATACACGTCAGTGTAGTGTACTTGCAGTACTTTATATGTATATACATGTATGTGTTGTGTTTACATTTCAGTATTGTGCATACATTTCTGAATTGTCACATACATATCTGTATTGTGTTTACACATGTGTCTGTTTGTATCTACATGTGTGTATTGTGTATATACACGTGTGCATTGTGTACCTTCGTTTTCCTACAATGAAATACAAAAACCCAGAAACACCTCTAGTTTTCTGAATGTGTATCACTACATGTATATTACTAAAAATAGATTTATGTATCACCATTCTACATACGTTGAATGACGTCGAAGACGTCACGACGTCACCTACTTGTGGTGTGACGCCGTCGCCTACCTGTATAAACAAACTAGTCTACTATACGGTGCTGTAATATTTATGAGCTTTCTTATAAAGGTATAAAATAAAAGGATCATTTCTAGAGTAAGTGATCTGCATCACCTCTTGTGGATATGTCGTATCTCCAGGATCACACTTGTGGCTAAAGCCTCTCGTGAGATCCTGCAGATATGGCATGTCCACTGGAGGTGATACAAACTTCCAGATCTCGTTACTCTAGTAATAATCCTATTGTATTGTGTATATATCTGTCAGTACTGTGTATATGTATGTCTGTATCGTGTACATGCATATCTGGACTGTGTATATACATGTCTGTATCGTGTACATACATGTGTGTATTGCGTGTATTCTTGTATGCATTGAGTACACTTCTCAAAACTGCTAACTACACCGCTACGTTTTGGGTTATATATATCGATGGGTTGAATGTTTTTCAATAAAATAAAAAGGAAATACCAATTCAATCATTTTTACATCATTTCATTTTATTTTTTTCATGGGCAATGCTAGAACTAAACCACAATAAGCAATTACAAACGACCCATGTAAACACTAAAGTCACAATTTTCATTTCTTGTTCATAAAAGTGTGACTTTAGTGTTTACATGGGTCGTTTGTAATTGCTTATTGTGGTTTAGTTCTAGCATTGCCCATGAAAAAAATAAAATGAAATGATGTAAAAATGATTGAATTGGTATTTCCTTTTTATTTTATTGAAAAACATTCAACCCATCGATATATATAACCCAAAACGTGAGCGGTGTAGTTAGCAGTTTTGAGAAGTGTATATACATGTCTGTATTGTCATTATACATGTCTGTATTGTCTATATGAATGTCTGTATTGTGTACATATATGTCCGTATTGTATATATACATGTCTGTGTTGTGTACATACATAACTGTATTATCTATATAAATGTATGTATTGTCTTTATAAATGTCTGTATTGTATATATACATGTATGTGTTGTGTATATACATGTCTGTACCGTCTATATATATGTCTGTATTGTCTATATAAATGTCTGTATTGTCTATATATATGTCTATTTTGTCTATATACATGTCTGTATTGTCTATATACATGTATGTATTGTCTATATACATGTCTGTATTGTCTATATAAATGTCTGTATTGTCTATATACATGTCTGTATTGTCTATATACATGTATGTATTGTCTATATACATGTCTGTATTGTCTATATACATGTATGTATTGTCTATATATATGTCTGTATTGTCTATATAAATGTCTGTATTGTCTATATACATGTATGTATTGTCTATATACATGTCTGTATTGTCTATATAAATGTCTGTATTGTCTATATACATGTATGTATTGTCTATATACATGTCTGTATTGTCTATATACATGTCTGTATTGTCTATATACATGTCTGTATTGTCTATATACATGTCTGTATTGTCTATATAAATGTATGTGTTGTGTATATACATGTCCGTATTGTCTATATACATGTCTGTATTGTCTATATAAATGTCTGTATTGTCTATATACATGTATGTATTGTATATATACATGTATGTGTTGTGTATATACATGTCTGTACCGTCTATATATATGTCTGTATTGTCTATATATATGTCTGTATTGTCTATATAAATGTCTGTATTGTATATATACATGTATGTGTTGTGTATATACATGTCTGTACCGTCTATATATATGTCTGTATTGTCTATATATATGTCTGTATTGTCTATATAAATGTCTGTATTGTCTATATAAATGTCTGTATTGTCTATATATATGTCTGTATTGTCTATATAAATGTCTGTATTGTCTATATAAATGTCTGTATTGTCTATATAAATGTCTGTATTGTCTATATAAATGTCTGTATTGTCTATATAAATGTCTGTATTGTCTATATATATGTCTGTATTGTCTATATAAATGTCTGTATTGTCTATATATATGTCTGTATTGTCTATATAAATGTCTGTATTGTCTATATATATGTCTGTATTGTCTATATATATGTCTGTATTGTCTATATAAATGTCTATACCGTCTATATATATGTCTGTATTGTCTATATATATGTCTGTATTGTCTATATAAATGTCTGTATTGTCTATATAAATGTCTGTATTGTCTATATACATGCCTGTGTTGTGAACATACATGTATGTATTGTCTATATTCATATCTGTATTGTGTACACATTTGCATTTGAATGTGTATAACTAATTGGAAACATAACCTCGGTGATAAATTCTCACAAGAGAATTATTAACCAAACCATTTTGGAAGGGAAGCAATTAGGCAATGTTTCCTACAACTTAAATGTCTCCTACAACGTACAGCTGTAATTATTCGCTGCAGGCGGCGGCGATCCCATAATTGTGTACGTTTATTGAGGATGTCTGTAGTAAGAAACAGGCCATGCTTTGTTTTTTTATAATATAAAATACAAAATGACTTATTGAGTGGTTTAACAGATGTTACCCAAAACGGTGCAGATGCATGTTTGACATTTTCCTTTAAAGCATAGTGGCGAACTGTAAATGGGTCCACCACCAAGCCAAACCACCAAATAACGGCAAAATTACACTACAAAACTGTTAATCAAACTCTATCCAGGTATTCATATCATATAATAATGCATATGTGCCGATTAATATTTTAGGTTTATTGACAGTTATTAAGATACCCGTGACTGAATACGCGTAAAATGTTATGAGCTTGTAACTTTTAATTCGAAGCTCCTGATTTGGGGTTTGACCTGTCTGGTTAAAGCCATTTATATTGCTTCTATAGAACTTGGATTCTCAAAATAGTTGTTATGTATACTAGGGTGATACACGGGTACATATTTTGTGAAAGTCGGCTGATGTTGGCGGGATAGCTACTAAGTACATTATTTTATTTACAAATCATGCTGTCAGAGCGTCATTCCTTGTTTGATAATTGTTTTGATATTCGTAATGGACATGGTAGGCTTGTTCGAATCTTGGATATGATGACTTTTGTATTCTTTGTTGTTTTCAATCTCCTACCAGTGTTGTCACCGGAGATGACTTTAGTTTTGCCCCCGCCCCGTCCGTCCATCAGTCCGTCCGTCCGTCCCAAAAATATGGATCCTGATATAATGAAAAAAGTATTGAAAATATGTTTATGAAACGTGTGATGTTGGTAGAGGGTAATGAAGGGATTATGCACGTTATTTTATTTTATTGGTTTGACAAAAAATATGGTTGCTATGGCAACGGAAATAATAAATATACACAAAATATATGGATCCTTTGATAACAAAAGAAATGCTTAAGATAATTTAATGAAAATGTGTGATTAGGTAAAAGGGAGTGAGAGTATCATGCACATTATTTTGTTTGATTGATATGTGAAAAATCTGTGGTTGCTATGGCAAAAGAAAAACACATACAAAATACACTGTTTCTAAAAATAGAAATAAATGGTTTCTGCTCACTAACTTTAGTTAGGAATAATATTGGAATGAAACTTAATGGATATGTAGCTTATATGAAATGTAGTTGGGATCACTGGGGTCTAGATCAAGGTCACTGTTACTAAAGATAGAACAATGATTTCCGCTCAATAACCTTAGTTAGGAATGAGATATTGGCCGGAAACTTGGAGTAGGTGGCTTGTATGAAAAACAAGTTTTTTTAATTTCGGAAAAAAACACACACAAAAACGGTTTTCATACTCTATTATAATTAAGACAGGATACGTCTGTTACATGCTATGCTGTGTCTGACACTGTATTTCCGACACGTACAGTGTGAGCTGCTCACTCCTTGTTCTGGGATGACACAGTGATAAAAGCTGTCATGTTCATTAACTGCCCATGGCGCATCACGCTGATTATTAAATCTAGCACGGACACTATAGATGCAACATCTAATCCGCGAATAGAGATCTATATAGATTCGTGATATAGAAGCCCGACAGTCCTCAAACATTTTGGCTATTTCAATGAATACATTCCCTCCACATAGAGAAGTGTTCAAAGTTGTTATTCTCATTTCTTGGGTGAAACAAAGCATACGTTTACTTTGATATGCAGATCCATCAGGTGATTGATATTTCGTTTTACTATATACCTATCAATATATATACATAGTAATTTCATTTTCTTACAATGGAATACAACAACCCGTATCACACTACAGGTTATCATTATGTTACTAAAAATAGATTTTGGAAAATGTCAGATTGGAATTTGGGGATTGCCCAGTTAGTAATACATTAAACAATGGATGTTTTAACATGACATGTGAACTATCAGAATGTTTGTTTGTGCGTTTGTGAACATTGTGGGTTAATTAATTAATTTAAGATTATTTCACCAGAATTTGATGTGTAATGAACACAGGTGCAATGTAATGTACATGTTTTCATGCGCGTGTAATGTACATGTTTTCATGTCTTCCTTATTGGTGGTTTTCAGTTAATTTGACTTTATATAATTTTGTTTTAATTTGTTGTTTTTGATACAGGTATTCTATTTTAATGATATGTAAAGAGGTATAGAGGTATATGCTAAAAGGATCATTACTATAGTAACTTGTTCTTAAGCTTGTATCACCTCTCGTAGGTAAATGCCAGATTAGGATCACACTCGAGGCTACGCCTCTCGTGCGATCCTGATCTGGCATTTACCTACTCGAGGTGATACAAACTTCCAGAACAAGTTACTATAATAATAATCCTATTATTGTATCGCATTTATTATAGCGTATATATTTGAACTGAGAGTGTCGTGTACAAATATCTACGCTATATTGTATAACCTACAAGTGACGCTATAATTTCTTTTGATGAAAATAGTCGGCCGCGCATTAATTAAATTAAAGAGTACAATTCGGATGTTAGACAACACCTCGAAATGTTCGATGATTCTATGTTTGTACTTATTATAATTTTTTTGTTTAATTTGATTTTATTTATCATTCAGCTGAACGTTACCGAATGTTTTGTTTTTTTCTTTGAGGTTTACAGATAAGAGGAGGTGGTGTTTTAGTATGCGAGGCACATTTGGGGAAGGTTTGATTCAATGAGCAATAATGAAACGACTCATTTCACAAGAGCTGTCACCAGATGGAAAAAAATCGTCAATGACAAAACAGCGTAGGTGAGGAGACTGGGCAGGAGACACCACTACCCACTGTATGTTGACAGGAGTGGGAAATGTGCAGAACATTTATTGTCCCCACCACCATTCCCTCACCCACCCCCAGCCCCATGCCCCCACCCTATCTTAAACGTTGATAGGTACCTGGTCACACAAAGAAATAAAGAAATAAAAGATACCCACCCTCTGTCTAGTCTATTGCAACTGTATGTGTATGCTACATAATCAATTAGTTTGCAATATGACTTTTTCCTTCCAGTAAACATTTGATTGCCACCATCGGTAGCAATGCAACCAACCTGCCACATCAGGGTGACCAACCTGCCACATCCGGGTGACCATCGTTATTGCTAATGTCGACAATATCGTCGTGCCTGTAACATCATTTTAGCACAGCACATATTAACCAGTCGCTCTTGTAATTTTAGTCGGCGTGGTAATTCAATATGCATTTTAAACAAACTAAATTAAAGGTCATATAATCGACATTAGGTTAATTTTTTCGAACTTGTATTAGATGTAGTTCTAATTTAACGACCTTACAGCCTGGAACTCCATTAAGCGTAAAAAATAGCGTAAGAGCATTTGAAAAGTAATTTTAAGAGCAGCATGAAGTTTGAAACTCTGCACATGCACAGTAGCATATTCCTTAGAAAATAGAATAATATAAAATTCTATCTATGCGTATACAATATAAAACATACATAAAAATAATACGTACTTTTGGTATTGTTGATGTTCGCCTTTCGCGTGCTTCTTTATATGTGTTTGTTTGTATGGTGTTTTACGTCATTTTCAACACATGTAAGGTTATATATGACGGTCGCTTTTTTGTGGTGGAGGCAGACCACCCACTTTTCCTGGGTAGAACAAGTAATATACACCTCCCGCCATCCGTAAGTGCTTCTTTATAGGACAACTAGGTAAGAAGGCCTGAAATGACAGCAAACTTATATCTCTCGCCGAAGTAACTAAGTTTGTAGAAGAGCCGCTGATGTAGGACCTGATGTGGGTCTTTGTCGAATGTTGTTGATCGTTTGTCAGTAAGCATTATGTGCGTGTTGAAATACTACATAACACTGCTGTGCATAATGTGTTTCAGCACGAAAGATGTGAGTGAGACATGCCGAGAGTTAGAGGAAAGATGTGTCCAACCTTTCTTGAAGGCGGGACAATATGTGCATCTCACCAGTCGTCTGGTACGTCTTTATTGCCCAGGCGGGCTTGGATTGGAGCTAATGAGTCGGGGGTAAAAGATGGAATGTTGTTAGGGCCTGTAATTGTTAAAGCCTTTTGAGCAGTGTATGCTGTTCTTTTAATGTACCGTTATCCTGTCATGGACTTGGCCCTATAGTGGAAGTGTCTTTCTGTGTATTCACTGCCTTGAAGGTCATCTTGAAGGTCATCATTATCTCAGCAATAGCAGAGAATGAATCCATTCAGCGGTGTCATGCCGGAAGTCTGTCTTCATATATGCGCAGGAGCGTTTATAGCGTGTTGTTGCTCGCCACCTCAGTTATATAATTAATGTGTGCTTCTCTCAACTCTCACTTAGTTGGTATCCCTTCAGTTAACTAATTAATGTGTGCTTCTCTCAACTCTCTTTAAGTGTGTGCCACCTCAGTTGTATAATTAATGTGTGCTTCTCTCAAATCTCTCTAAGTTTGTGCCCCCTCAGTTGTATAATTAACGTGTGCTTCTCTCTCAACTCTGTCTTAGTGAGTGCCCATTCAGTTATATAACTGATGTGTGCTTCTCTCAACTCTTCCTTAGTTTGTGCCCTCTCAGTTATATAATTGATATGTGCTTCTCTCAACTCTTCCTTAGTTTGTGCCCTCTCAGTCATATAATTGATATGTGCTTCTCTCAACTCTCCCTTAGTATGTGCCCTCTCAGTTATATAATTAATATGTGCTTCTCTCAACTCTCCCTTAGTATGTGCCCTCTCAGTTATATAATTGATATGTGCTTCTCTCAACTCTCCCTTAGTATGTGCCCTCTCAGTTATATAATTGATATGTGCTTCTCTCAACTCTTCCTTAGTTTGTGCCCTTTCAGTTATATAATTGATATGTGCTTCTCTCAACTCTCCCTTAGTTTGTGCCCTCTCAGTTATATAATTGATATGTGCTTCTCTCAACTCTCCCTTAGTTTGTGCCCTCTCAGTTATATAATTGATATGTGCTTCTCTCAACTCTCCCTTAGTTTATGCCCTCTCAGTTATATAATTGATATGTGCTTCTCTCAACTCTTCCTTAGTTTGTGCCCTCTCAGTTATATAATTGATATGTGCTTCTCTCAACTCTTCCTTAGTTTGTGCCCTCTCAGTTATATAATTGATATGTGCTTCTCTCAACTCTCCCTTAGTTTGTGCCCTCTCAGTTATATAATTGACATGTGCTTCTCTCAACTCTTCCTTAGTTTGTTTGTTTGTCCTTAGTTTGTGCCCCCTCAGTTATATAAGTAATGTGTGCTTCTCTCAACTCTCTCTTAGTAGTACCAATTTCTTGTCTTTATCCCAGTCTTCAGATTGGACGGATGTCCTGGCTTTCTTGACGGCTCTGTGATGACGCTTTGTGGCTTAATTTGCCATCTAACCAGTTTGTGTTTCTGGTAGGTATACCTTTGGCAGGTATAAAATATATATGAACGATCTTAAATGCAGCCCAATAAGGCCTGCTTGATTACTGAAATGGCTGCCTTTGACCATAAGTAGATGGTTATCGTCCTTGGCTTAGCTCTGACCGGTTGGAGTGTATTGCCAACATAGATTGCGCTTCTCGTATTTGGTTACTTCGATCTTTTAAATGGCAATGGTTGTTTATGTTTCTAGAATGTCTTCAAACGTTATTTTAAAGTCTTATTTAAATGTCAATATAGACAGAATAAGTCAATGCAAACAGGTTTATGTAAATTGACATCTTCAATGCTAATAGTCAATGTTAACAGTCAAAATAAACATACTTTTAAAAAACGGTATGAAAAGGGAAATGCTTATTACTTACAGATTAATTAAGAAACCCAGTCCATAGAACATAATAATACTAAGAACATTAAATAAACATTTCATAAATAATATTTAATTTATTTGTTTCCAGTATATGTTGCGCTTTGCATAATGCTGGTAGAAAGCAGTTTCATTGTTACAAAACGTATTTCTTGATTATGTTTGTTGCTTCCAAGGGATCCATTTTTCAGTATTTATTGACATTCACACTAGTGTTTGTTTAGTGCTGTGTAGCGGCCGTAAAATGTCGCCCCGACTACAAATCAGTAGTGTTATTACTTACTGGTCCTTTGGGATCATCAAGCACACTCTGTTTGGCTTTAAAGTAGAATATGGCTTAAGCCGGTGCTAGGAGGCGTGATAGGTGTTGCGCTCGACATTACCTCACATGAACAGACTCAATAAAGCTACTTGTATCTCTCGATTGTGTTTGTTGCTTCCAAGGGATCCATTTTTCAGTATTTAGACGCTCAATAGGCGCTAAAATAAATTAGGCGCTTTAATATGCTATCTACTAATTTTCTATTGGGATTTAAATCAGCGTTATAACGAAATGCATGCACCTTGAAAGCTTTTAACTGAAGTGCAGCAGTATGCTGTGCATGACATGATATGCGCCACAATGACGACTCCAGGGACTTGATTGAGCCATGTGTGATGAAACAGTTGAACACAAAATGATCACCTATAAAAAGGATTGTCTTTGAAGTTATATTTGGGAAAATGATACACCGAGCGCACCTATTTGAGTTGTGAATGTAACGATACCGATATTCTGATACTATATTTTGCACGATAGTGTTTATAGATAAAACATCCTATGGGATAGTAAACCTTTAATTGTTCCAATATGGCAAGCCAAGTATCCATAAACATTAATTAACGCCCGCAAAGCTAAGCTAAGCTAATTATTCGAAACCATTATGCTTCTGTTCCGATCCTTTATTGTCCTCTTATGCAATTTTGTCTGGATTGCGAGTGATATATACCAACAACTTTAGACTCATATATACGAGTATAGATTATTTTAGACATTGTTTTGTATCATTATTCATTTCATTGTCTGCTTAGTTTTATAATCATCATTTATAATTCAAAATAAAAATGGAAACGAAAACATCGTTTAAACAAATTGCATTTTCTTGGTCGGTAAAATAGAAATGTTCCTCTCCACTGTCTAAAGTTGCCACATACTTTGTGTTTGTACACTAGACTGTCAGTGACACTGACACATGCCTTGTGTGTGGAAAGTGTGAAGAGAAATACTTTCAGAATTGTTTTTTTTTTTTCACAAATTGTGCGACTAAATTCTCCATCAATTTAAGTACTAGCATTGTTCTTTAGCATGCCTTCTTCAAATTATTGACTTGTTGACCTAGCTAATTCATATTGCATTTGTTCTCTGTTGTCTGCGACAGTTTTATATGTTCGCACTTTTGAATATTACTATGGTGTATAATGGTAACTTTTTTAAGTGGTTTACATTGGAGCATGTGTATTAAACTTAAAAAGTACTTTGAATAAATAAAAATCGGTCAAAGATAACTATCGCACGAGGTTTATTTAAATGTATTGTCCAATATCAGACGTTATGTTTAGTATTTTTCGTCCTTACACTTGATTGACATGAATTATCTCGAAGCTGGTTATCTGCGTGCAGGCTTTTATCTATAGTCACACAATTACTTCTTTAATTGCGTGTTCGGTATTCACGGCCACACTGTCCATTTAATACTGTTTTAATCAAGGTATAGTCTCACATAAATGGTGTGCCATCTCTTTCAGTAACATACAGCTATAGACGGTACTTAAGAAGTGATACGCATTGGCTTTTATGCGGTTTTAAACGCTGATGGTAAATGGCAAAATTAGAGTGGGCTTACTTGTTCGGCTTTTATGCGATTTTAAACGCTGGTGGTTAATGGTGAATTCGAAGAGGGCTTACACGTGTGGCGTTTATGCGGTTTTAAACACCGAAAGTAAATGACGAATTAGCGTTAATTTGTCTTCACTACAGAGTTTAAAACTTCGTACATGCCGAAAAATGTGAATCAATCAATTATTATATTCACATTATGTTCCTGTCGTCATAGTACCAATACTAATTTGCCTTGGGAGAATGATTTTAAAAAAGTACAAGAGAGACAACAACCGTCAGAGTATTTTCCGACAATGAAGAAAACATGTTAACATTCGATGCGTGCGCTGTTGCAGTGCGTAGGTTCGCAGTCCTTAAAAAAATGAAGTTTGTTCAAAATAAAATGCTATTTTTTTCAACAGAAAGAATCAAGTGCATGTCAGTATTTCTCAGGTTCAAAATATCCCGAGATCCCGAGTCGGTCATACGACGGCTGAGAGATGGTTTTACTTAAGAAAGAATTAAAATATTTATTTCAAATCCAAAAATCGTTTTAAACAAAGCCTTCCCATATTAAATGAGTGTAAAAGTACAAATTATGACACTGTTATTATATGAGAATTTAGAATTTAGAAACGATGATGAAAACTATAACAATTTCTTAAAATTGACCCTACCTACCAAAAAAAATGTATGAATGGATAAATTTGGAATTCACCGAACACAATAAATATGAAAAATATTGAAGTCTCAGTTTAACTTAACTGAGACTTTTCATGAACGGTTGTGAAAAATGCCAGCTACCGTTCTAGCCTCGGGTTGGGCAGAACTCAATATTTAAAATGTCAATAGTACTTACTTGTGAATCATCCCGAAGATGGTACGCATATGGCGGTGAACATGGAACTTTCTATGTGTAATTTTCATACCATTCCATGGTCGGCGGTGTATGGTCACAGTTTCTGGCAAAATGCTTTGCCCTAAACGAGAAAACAATATGCGAATAAACAAAATGGAATTTAGTAAGGAGCAGTGGTTATGAAACCTACGTATCACAGTAACGGTCAAAATTCTAAATTAAACAGCAGACAACATATCCTAAGGGTGATTAATTAAACAATACTCAGAGCCTTTAAAAGGCTGGAGTAGGTGAACCACCTATTCGAAATTAGAGTAAGAGAACAAAGTATTTGAGAATATACCACCGATATCTGTATATACATATCGGGCTCAGCGATCTCCAAAGATCGGCATGAATAACAGTTCATATCACTTCATGGTGTGCATGTAGTTCTCCGTGAATCGTGTAATGCTTGCGCGTCTTGCAACGACGTGCTATGTTTTCGCATCTAGCGACGACCTGTTATTGGGTTGCGTGCAAAGACGGCGGGTTCTGAAACTTGAAGCTCATACATGATAATCAAACTTAATAAAAAATCTATCATTCCGTATATTTTAAGTATGGAAACAGTTACAACATTTGAATAACAATTCTGCATATGAATAAAACAATCTTGATTCCGTTTCAAGCAGACGTTTAACCGACTATACGTTTGTTAATAGACGTCCATATTTACGTCAATCACGCTGTAATATGATTTATGTAAATGACAAGCCTAGATGGCATAATTATAGTACATGCCTCATATACTTTGCTTTGAGATCTGACACGCATGCTCTATCTCACGAGAACATATTATTTTCTGAATTTTACAAATTTCGCTTTATACAAGTGTATATTCCTAACGCATATTACACAACCCACTAGAGAGTACCCACTTGCATCTCCGTGTTCGGCACTTTTATATTCATTCACTAGACAGGGGCGTATTGCGTGAAGATAGGTATTAATTTCAAGCCTTTTAGAGAATCCTACTGTGTGTGTTCTTTCAACGTATATTTAGGTGTATAGGATATTTTATCTTACGTAAGTGGCTATCCCGCCAACAACAGTCAAATTTTACAAACTATGTACACCATTTCTAAACCTACGGACGACAATATATATATATATATATATATATAACTTACATATTTTGAGAATCCATAATTCATTTTACGGATATTCAATCATGCGTATTTTAAGAACCAATTAATAAATCTTTACTTGTAATCGGCACAAATACATTATATGACCTGAACACCTGGATAAAGTGTTGATAAACAGTTTTGTAGTGTAATTTTGCCTTTATTTGGCGGGATAGCTACTTTATATAAGTATCAACGAAACAACGGCGACATCGAGTAACTGACTTGATGGAATTTACATTCCGTCCATTTTACCAAATGCACTGCGCTACGGGGACAGCTCTGTTCCATAGTGAATGGTACCTTTTATGTGACGAACACGTCACAACACGTGTAGTTATTGAAGATGGGCTGTGAAAGAAAACACAATAATATAAATAGTAATAAACTGGCCATGGCTTCAGCATAATATAACAAGAAACATAATGTGCATATCAAATGTGCAGTCACGATACTTATAAACAATTTTGGAAAATGGTCATAGCTCATACCAAGTTTTGAAGTGAATGAAAACTGTACTCAGTGAACCCTATGTTCAGATGTTCACAAAGCCAGATATTTAAAATGTAGTTGCTTTCCTTCAAATGTTCTCGTAAAATAATTACTACACACTGCTGTGACCGCGACATACTGCCACATGCCACTAGTGGGGACATGGGCACCACGAGAGGCACCGCCATTAAATGGGGGAAACCAAGCACAGCAGTGAATAGTAATAAATCCTCAAATGGAGGCTTGGCTGACGCACTTCACAAGCGAAGATAATTGTCTCGCCAACAACAAATACATTCATCAAATGACCCAAATATGGTCAACAACAATCATCAAATGACCCAAATATGGCCATTTTTTCCATCCTTCATCAGACAGACAGACAGACAGACTTTTTATTCAGACTTGTACAACGTACATCGTCTACAATACATACATATTAGCATATATAATGTCAACGTATATATACAAGTAAATGGTGAAATATATACAATGGTATAATTAATCATTTCATTATTATTATTATTATTATTATTATTATGTAGTATAGTAAATAAGAGTAGGAGGTTGAACTAAGTAACTACCTTTCAATAGTTAATAAAGCGTTTCTTAGTACAATTGATTCTTTAAAATATAACGAAAGTTTTATTATTTCCATCTTGTCATGTGATTTCAATGGTGAAATATATACAAATGGTATAATTTATCATTTCATTATTATTATTATTATTATGTAGTATAGTAAATAAGAGTAGGAGGTTGAACTAAGTAACTACCTTTCAATAGTTAATAATGCGTTTCTTAATATAATTGATTCTTTAACATATAACGAAAGTTTTATTATTTCTATCTTGTCATGTGATTTCAGTAACTCCAAATATTTGAAAACAGAAGGACGTTTGTAATAACAACTTTTTAAGTATTTCTTTCTAATATCAATATAACAAGGACAAATACATACAAAATAAAATTCATCTTCTGTATCTAAACTATTACAAATTAGGCAATATCTTTCTTCACGAAGTGTTCTATTGTTGGCATATCTACCAGTCTGTATTCTGAGTGGATGTACAGATAGTCTAAGTCTAGTAAAATATAGACGTAAACTTCTTGGCAAAATATCTAAATATGTTTCATATTCCAAACTAGTTTTAATATCTTTGTACAATGTTAACACAGAACTGTTGTTTAAGGTACCACAACAATTTTGTTTAAAGGCATCTAAAACTCTAATTCTAAAGTCATACAAAAATACGTCACTGTTTATATAAGAAGCATTATCGAATACATAAGAAAAACCGTAATCATCTAGTAATTTCTTAACACTGCTAACCCAATTCGTTTTTCCGTTATTACAGTCCTGTAAAGCGTGTTCATACACAGTCTTTAAAATGATATTGTCAGTATTTATTACTTTCAACCAATATTTCATAATTCTTATATATCTATTAACATATAGGGGATATATTCCAAGTTCGCCATACACAGCTGCATTGCATGTATTAGGTAGTACCTTTAATAACCTTTTACAAAAAAATTAATGAATTCTTTCAATTTCTTTAGATTTAGTATTGCCCCAAATCTCACATGCATAACTTAGAACAGACACAACAAAGGCATCGAACAACTGACATAAAGTTTTAGGACTCAAATCATATACTTTACATTTACATAATAGAACATTCATTGCCTTAAGCGCTTTACCAACTGAATGCTCCTGATTAAGAGCGAAATTTCCAGTATAATTGAAAACAGTCCCTAAATAGTTAAAATCATTCACTTCGTTGATAACGTCTCCATTGTAGGTCCAATGCTCACTGGCTAATAATCCGCCACGTTTACGAAAAACCATAATTTTAGTTTTGGCAATATTTACTTTAAGTCCCCACGAATCGCAATAATTATTTAATGTATCTAAATGTACTTGTATTTCAGCAGGTGCTTTTCCTACAATGGCCATGTCATCCGCAAATAGCAATAACGTTAGTTCTATATCATCTAATTGCAAACCTGAATCTATATTATTTTGCAAATATAACTCCAAATCTTCAACAAAAAGAGAAAACAAAAGAGGGGACATTACCTCCCCTTGACGTAAGCCAACAGCATAATTAAAATAATCAGTATAATTAGCACAGGATTTGACATCATCAAATGACCCAAATATGGTCAACAACAATCATCAAATGACCCCAATATGGTCAGCTATTACATTAGCAGTAACCCAAATATGGATTTTAACACAATTTATATTAAAAAAATTCTAAAATATATATGTCAAAAACATGACTGCACAACATATTAACATGTTTAAATATGCCATGGACCAGTTTCCAAAACTAAAAGGGAAATACTCCTAAACAACAACGTTGCAATCCTTGCATCACTCTATACAGAAACAAAGTGTGTGACAAATATAACTGGACTAAAGTGAATAAACTGAATCAAGTAAATACAAAAAATTCACACTTTTTCCGAGTTAACCGTCTTGGTTGAAAATTTACGAACGAACATCGGTTATAATCAGTTGGATATAACCGATCGATCATTGTTTTTTTAATAGGTTAAACAAGATGAAGTAGACCATGTGCATGTTAATCAGTTTCTGCCCTTGAACTTGGAAAGATTTCTGATAAAGTCTGTATTATTTCCTCTTGTTTTTTTTATGTCATTGTTATTTCATTTCAATCAGTAAAACTAGTCTTATCTGATAAAATGCGATTATTTGTGTATAAACTGCACATTTTCCAAATTGTTTTAACTACTGGCCCCTGGATAATCAAGTTTATATCTATTTTAAAATTACTTAAACTGCATGTTTTACCTTTTACCGATGATTGATTACAGATTTCATAATCGACCATCATAATCGGAGGCCTAAGTAATTGATGATCGGTTACAGTGACGAAGTCGATTAATCGGGACTATTTAAATTTATGTCTGAGCTCCACTGTCTTATCGTCCATAATAGAAATACCAATGACTAGGCATAAAATATCTAACTATCTAACGGCAATCCAAACATACCCCCACTCAAAGTATTCTTCTTCTTTTTTTAGAAAACCCACACCAGACACTGAAGTGAACAGGCATAAAAATTAAACAGGATTAAATTATCCAAATCATAACAAATCCAAAAAATATATATCCAACATAAAACATCTTCATTTAGGATATTTTGACTGAAATTTGCATTTTTATGGGTTCAATTGTACTGAGAGTATATTTACAAAAAGTAAAATTTCTTCACTGCCATTCTGGGGGTGCATACCTTCAGTGCAATATTAGAGCCTGAAAGCATTAAAATACTCCCAATTTGCTGGTCATTTTTGAGTGTCTCTAAGATAGTTCTTTAAAAATAGTTAGGTTTTATCATCCGTTCTGATATAGGAATAGGGGTTGTAGGCCAAAAGGCTATAATGGAGGCCTATGGGAAATGCAGTAGTGGTATATGACCTAAAGATAGATTCTGAATAGGGTAAAACTGAAAGTAGACTTACTTTTTTCCCAAACACTATGATTTGAAAGTGTGAGAAATGTTGAATTATGGTGTATTTTGACTTTTCTTATAACTCTTTTCATGATTTTTAAATATTTGAAAGTTTTAAGATGCAAAATAGGTAATTTAAATTCTTTTATTAAGGGTTGTGGACACAAAATTAGCCATACCTGACACCTGGTATACACATTTGGCCTGTAATGCACATGTTTGACAAAAGTAAAGGTATATCTAGTACGTTTTATACATTTCTGAGGGCTTTGCATACATTTTTTGGCAAAAATGTCAAAAAGCGACAATCTACATCTGTCCGCAAAGATGTCGAAAAGCCGCTTATGTCTGTTTTGAAAAAGATGTTGAGGAAAACTCTGACTCTGAGTTCATCGCGTCTTTACGATTATTGTCCATATGCAAATATTTTATGCGGTTTAATAAATTTTACAAATTAGATTATTTAGTTGGCAAATAATATGACCTTTTCTATGTTTTTTAAAAGTTTTTTTCTACCCTACCCACTACATTTTAATGAATTTTCATGGATCTGTACTGCAAACAGTGCTTATTGGCTGCATGGTTACATGAAAATGACCTGTAAAGATGGTACAAACAATATCTAATAAAAAATACATTAAATAGTACAGTTATAGGCAATCTTGTGGTAATGAGCATATTGTAAAACATGGCATGGCCTAAAAATGGAGTTGGGGAGGATAGTCTCAGAATTATTTTTTGTCATTTTTAAACTGAAAAGTTGCATTTTCTTGATGGTTTCAAATATAGAAACTGCTGAATAATGTAAATTAATTCATTTGAAGGCAGATTTTGAATATAAACAAAAACAGTGGCATTTTTATGGTAAAATCTGCTATTTTGACCCCTGAAAATCACAAATATCATTTTTCAGTGGATATTATTTTCAAGATTGCTTCAACTGGTTAAAAATCACTTGTTATTGATCAAATCACTTCAAAATCACTTTATTTAAAACAAAAGATGCGAACGGTTGTCGAGATATGGCATTTTGAAAATTCTGGATTTACGTGTAAAAATCGCATGGATTTGACTTCAGCCGAAGCTCTTTTAAGCACTTATATTTTGCAGAAAATTACTTTTTTAAAAAAAATGAAAGACACCATTTTCCTCAGAATGACTGTATCAAACAATTTAGGCTGAAAAAACAAATTTCAGTCAGGTTTGAATGTCTATTTAGGTCATATACCACTATTGATTTGGGGCACCACTATTGATTTGGGGCTTCTGATTGGTTGAGAAAAGTATAGGTCTATTCTATTAGGGCATATAATCAGAATGTAAGGTAGATACTGATTGGATTAAATTATCCAAATCATAACAAATCCCCATAAAACATCCAAAAAATATATATCCAACATAAAACATCTTCATTTAGGATATTTTGACTGAAATTTGCATTTGTATGGGTACAATTGTACTGAGAGTATATTTGCAAAAAGTTAAATTTCTTCACTGCCATTCTGGAGGTGCCCACCTTCATTGCAATATTAGAGGCTGAAAGCATTACAATACTCCAATTTTCTGGTCATTTTTGAGTGTCTTTAAGATAGTTCTTTAAAAAAAGTTAGGTTTTATCATCCGTTCTGATATAGGAATAGGGGTTGTAGGCCAAAAGGCTATAATGGAGGCCTATGGGAAATGCAATACTGGTATATGACCATGTAATGAAGTATAAGACTAGGAACAAGCAAGCTTTTACGCAAGCGTAAAATAGCTGCCGAGAGAAAATAGCATTATATCTTGGTAGAAACTGGCAAGAAAGTTTAACATAATAACAGATCAAGTTACGTGTGTTAAAACAATATTTAAAAAAAAATGTTGCCACGAGGGCGTAAACATGCCACGACCGTTTTTACTTTCTTCCCAATTTCTACCATCAGTTCTTCCTACCAAACATTTTAAATCAAGGTGGACGACGTTCTGGTCATATCCTTGACATGCGTTACATATTGATTATATATTCACCTTTGTAGCACGACATGCTAGAATTACACATCAGCATATAAATACAATTGTTCACCTGTAAGGGGTGCGTGTGCGTTAGCGTGTGCATCACAACACAATAAACTCTTCATTGCTACCATGTGTAATTATAAGATTGCCTTATCAAAGCGAAAAACTCAAAGAAACTGTTCAACAATTATTTTATTATTAAATCAAATTATTCATGGAATTTTGTATTTAGAAATTTTGAAATGTTGAATTTTGAAATTTTGGAATTTTGAATTTTGAAATTTTGAAATTTTGGATTTTGAATTTTGATGAAATTTTGAAATTTTGAATTTTTGAAATTTTGAATTTTGAAATTTTGAATTTTGAAAAAAAAAATTGAATTTCGAATTTTGAATTTTTAAATTTTTGAATTTTGAATTTTTGAAATTTGGAATTTTGAAATTTTGAATTTTGAGAAATTTTGAATTTTGAAATTTTTGAATTTTGAATTTTGAAATTTAATATTGAATTTTGAAATTTTGAATTTTAATTTTGAATTTTACAATTTTGAATTTTGAAAACTCAAAGAAACTATTCATTACTACCTTACCATGTGCACTCAAAGAAACTATTCATTACTACCTTACCATGTGTAAATACTAAAGTAATATAAGAATCTGCTGCCTTCGGCAGCAGAATAAAACAAATACCTTCTATTATTATGCCCCTATGACTATAAACTAGGAACATGTATCCTTTTCAGGGTAGACTAACCCACATTTAAAAAGTTAGCTGCAAAACTATTTTAACTACTTATAAATAATAAATGAAGGAGAGATAATCGTGATTTGACGCTGACTGCTTGGATGTCATTACAACCTCATTTGTATGAAACACCTAAGACGAAGATAGTTTTTTTTTGTTGTTGTTGTTGTTGTTGTTGTTGTTGTTATTTATATATGTCTATATATATATATATATATAAACATTTTGTGCCACCAAAAACAACTCACTTGGTTTATAATTGCCTCCCTTCATTTGCAGCTATGGACATGAGGTTTAAAGTTATATATTGAATGTGACATAGATCTACATACGGGTACCTGTATATCCATGATTAATCCTACAACATCGGACATTTGTTTATTACAAATTTACATTAAATAACAACTAAAGCATATACTCAGTATTTACATAAATATTTTTTATATAAAAGACAGAGATACATGCTTTTATTAAATTTTGATTTTAGTCTCCCGTATTTATACACAACCAAGTTTCAAGTTTTTATTTATTCAATGCTCATTAAAATTTACATTGTGCAGAAAACAGAACAATAAAACAGTTGTCTTCTCGTGACATGGAAAATACCAGATATAAAGCGTACATATTACTCCGTTGTGAAATTAACAAAATCCAGGAAGGCCACAGACTGTGCAGCAGGGAGGCCACAAACTCAAGTAAATTATCAACCCACGTAACTAAAAGGATTTATGTCGATAATCGACAAATCCTATTACATTAAGTACAGTTTCAGGGTTTTATTGAAACAATTCTTACTCTAGGATACATAAGTTATAAATGCTGTATATACGTCTGAGCTATCTGGATCGATCCTGCATTAACTCTTCTTCATGGATAATGATGTAACAGTCTACAATTACTCATTGTTTATAATTACCGCTGGGTTGATGGTCCATAAAGTGCCTAATAACGTCGTATTTGGTGTTCTGCATCTGCTCACTTGTGAATAAACAACACAACTTCCATCTCGATGACGAATTCCAGATAGTCGATCCTTTCTGTAAAAAGTCTCTAGAGGCTAAACTGTTTCAATGTCGAGCTATAATATTACTTTATAGTTTAACACAACTTATTTACATCCTGAAGCTGTTTGGTTACCAAATACGTCCAATGAACATGAATGTTTGATGAGGATGTTCAGCAGACGACGGCACTTCGTATTGGAATTGTCCTTGTTTGTCTTTTGTCGTGATTCTTTTGAACGATGTATTGTATCAGGGAGTAAATATACGTATACTTACTCCCTGATTGTATCGTGTTCATCTTGATCTTAATGTCTTTCGAATTTAGCCGCTTATCCCGTTTCTGATATAAAGGTCTTATTGTATATATACTGTTGGATAATTTTGAAACATATCTAGATACATTATGCTCCAAACAATTAAGAAATTGCCTAACAAAAATAAGATTATCCGCACATTGTTTAAGAAGAGAAACAGGGAGATACTCAAGGGGGAGAATGGAGAGAAACGAAAGAGTGTGCAACATTTGTAACACTAACGATATTAAAGACGAGTACCATTTTATTTTGATTTGTACTAATTACTCTAAAATTAGGAACAAATACATTCCTAAATATTACACAACTAGTCCAAGCATGCTTAACTTTGTGCAATTATTGCATTCATTAAACAAACTGTTTATTCTTAGTTTAAGTAGATTCATTTCCGATGCACTTGTATTAAGGCTGTCTATATACAATTTAACAGACTAAACAACTAGATGTCTTATTTCAGAACTTCCTCATTTATCATTTACAAGTGACAAGTGCATCATATTCCGCGAAATATGCGCATGCAGCTATTATAAGATTTACCCCACAAAACACGCCCCCTAGTCTTCAACTATTGGCTTTTAATTTAAAGAAAAAAGCTCTAGAACGAAGCTTTTTGGAAAGCTAAAACTTGTATGCCAATCTCATTAAAATCATATCCTAATTACGCTTTGATACTCTCCGATATCCTAGTAGCGAAGAGTATCGTAGCGTGATTTTATGAGATTGCTTGTATGCAAAACTGATTTAAAAAAAAAAAGCGAAATATCATGCGGTATTATAATTAAGACAGGATACATTACATCTGTCACCTGCAATGATGTGTCTGACACTGTACAGCTCACTCCTAGTTCTCGAATGACACAGGAATAAAATTTGTCATGATCGTTAACTGGCCTCACTATTAAATGTAGCACGGACACTATAGTTGCAACATCAAATCCCTGAATAGTATAACAGTTTCGTGACATAGAATCCCGACAATCCTTAAACATTATGGCTATTTCAATGAAAAAATCCTTCTTTAAACTTAATATTCTCATTGCAAAGTTGTCTCTTGGGGTGAAATAAAGCATACGTTTATTTTGATATGCAGATCCATGTGCTTTTATGAATTGTGAAATGAGATTTCTTTATGGGATCGCGTGTGCTGTGCGGCTATATTTTATGGTAAATAAATTTTTTAATGTTAATTGTGAGTATCGTGTGCAAAACTCAGAATCTCTACCAGTGTCACCATGTGGTTGTATGCTGAAATGGACATGCTACAAAACAAATAGAGTATGGTCTCATCTCGTTGGTTAATTTAAACACCTCGATGGGCTAAGCCCATCTCGATGTTTAAATTAACCAACTCAGTCAGACCATATTCTGTCTATTACTTGTAGTACACCATTTATTATGACAGGGGTTATTTTCAATTAAACGATTTGCACCTGTGCTATTACAGAGGGAATTTTCAGTGACCTTGCTACTACAAATATAATATATCATACCTGGGGCGCTTGTGGGCAGCTTAAAGTCGCTATCCTGCCAACATTTATGTACAACGTCCTTAAACATATTGACGACGCGGTTTATATACAACTTACATACTTTGAGAATCCATATGTATACATAGTATAAATGGCTTTAATCAGCCAGGCCAAACTCCAAAACTGGAGCGTCGAATTAATAAGAGTTACCAACTCATAATCCGTAATCGATGCCAACAGTTAAATAATCTATTTATTACATTTTCAATCACTTTATGTATGATTTCAACCGAAATTATTCGCTTTATTGAACGTTATCGGCGGATGACGTCGACGTCAACAACCCTGTAATGACGTCATGGCTCAACGCCACAGTTAGTTATTTTTGTGTTCCGAGTTAGTTATTAATATTTAGCGATTATGAATATTCTTTCACTGAGAAATCCCAATCTTTCACCCATAGAAATGTAATAAATAGAGAGCATTTAACTGCTAGGATCGATTAGAGGGAAATCCTTCACGAGATGGTAGACGTGTGGTTCTTTTCACGAACGAGCGTATGCAAGTGAGTAAAAACAACAACACGTTTACCATCGTGTGAAGGATTTCCCTATAATAGAACACAGCAGTTAAATAATCTGTTTAATACATTTTAAATCAGTTTGTGCATGATTTTAACCGAAATTCTTCGCTTTATTGAACGTTATCGGCGTCATAACTCAGCGTCTGTGTTTGGAGTTAGTTAATAATATTTAGCGACTATGAATATTCTTTCACTGAGAAATCCCAATCTTTCACCAATGAAAATGTAATAAATGGCTTTAATCAGCCAGACCAAACCCCAAAACTGGAGCTTCAAATTAATAAGACTTACAAACACATAATTCGTTTTACACATATTCAATCACGGGTATTTTCGTTTGTTATTGTAATGTAAAGGAATGTTGGATCAGAGACGTAATTTTTAGATCAGATCCACGCTGGCCGATACGTACATTGTTCGCGATTTAAGTATTGTTTCCTTAAAATTTTAATAAGTGATAGTTCTCAACACAATATTTGAAAATCTTTGCCATTTGTTGGTTGCAAAAAACAGGGTACAAACTCGGTCAATTCCGGCTATGTTCGAACAATACCTCGTATGCATTTCGGCGGAAAAGCAGAAAGTCAACGGGTCAGAAAACATTGTGCACTGTTGCTATATAAACAATATGGCCGTTTGACACACACACATGGTGATGTAAGATTTGTGTTGCATGTTCGTTATTGCTACAGAGATGACGGTAATTTTAGCGAGTTCATGTAAATAAATTGTAGATATAAAAATCGGTTAGAAGGCATTGCAAAACGTTGATGATAATATTGACATTGACTGCGAATGCCTTGTGCCGGGTATTTAGGGCACCGCCATGTCAGGATATCACTTATATGGTTTCTTTCACCAAAAGAGTGGTTATTTAGGTGCAGCAACTTTCCAGTTGACGTATATTCACAGTTTGCTGTATATTCACAGCAACGTCTTCTTTTTTTCTTCTTCTTTTTTTTTGATAAGTATTTGATATTTTAGCCACTGTATAGTCGTTGTCAGGGGTGATGCCACCTTGTTGAAATACTAGCTCCACAGAACGTGTTAATCAGAACTCCCACGATGGTAACCAATCTTAAATCCATGCCATTGCACTCAGGCATACTAACTTGTATCACAGTAGCAGTTATGTACAAATACTAGTATACATGTATGACAGTAATAGAAACTGGCACGATTCGTGAGGCATGAATCGAAAATGAACTGATTTAAACAGATTTGTTTTACATCAATTGAAAAGCAAGTTCTGGCAAATTACATTAATCATTCTCGAAGGCTTCTTGTGTAAAACCAGTACTAAGCAATGTGGATTAATTATCTTGCTCAAGGATAAATAACATGGCCACGGCAAGGATCGAACCCACGATCTGAAGTCCGACGCTCTATGACTGGACCACGCACTCTATAACATGAACTAAGTAGCAACACGGAAATATGAAATCCGTATTGTATTACTGCTCAGAGGAAATATTATTAAACGAGCACACGGGTGAAAGCGACAAACGACACTCTTTAGAATAAAAAGCAGAAAAAAATCTTTACTACATACCTTGCATAATAAGTAATAACTTGTGTTTTTTACATGTTACTAAAAGTTCAAATGGGTTATTTGTATTGCACCAATAATATATTTAATTGATAAAATAACGAAAAAGTAAGAAATCTATTTGGTTTTATTTATTTATATGCAAGTATGTTTAGTTGTAGCATGGTCACAGACAATTCTCTTTGTTCAGACACAGGTGTAAATCGTTTAATTGAAAATAGGACCTGTCAGAATAACTGTGAGAATAACAGTGAGAATAACAGTGAGAATAACTGAAATGAACATGCTACAAAACAAATAGAGTATGGTTTCATCTCGTTGGCAACGCCCATCTCGATGTTTAAATGAACCAACTCAATGAAACCATACTCTATCTATTACTTAAACTGATATTGCATTAAAGGGACACATGGCAATCTTGAGTTTTATCCAAACATTCAAATTTGCTCCTCAATTTAGTTATCCTGCGTCATTTTGACTTTAAAACTGCTTGCATATGATTAAATAAAAAATTGAGATTTCAATTTTCTTCACTATTTCACCAAATTTTTTTAAATATATTATTAATGCACTATTATAAAAAGTTAGTTATATGTAAAAATAATTTGCTCTGAACTATTCTAACAATTACTATTAATGATTGAACAAATGCAAGTGAAGAGAAAAACTAACGGGACGCCGTGAGTTTTTAAAAAATCAAGATTGCCTTGTATCCCTTTAATAAATCGAGGTGCTAATTGTAATGCCTGGTACAAACTTCAATATTGCCGTTGTAAAGATTCCCGTAACCTCATGACCAAGCAATTAGTATCTAACTTAAAAATATAACTGTTAACTTAAGTAATATATAGAGTATGGTTTCATTGCGTTGGTTCATTTTAACATCGAGATGGGCGTAGCTCACTAGTAAAGGGTGTAGATCTCGCGTCTTCATCGAGCTTTCTTTTAAGGCTTATTTTTATATAAGAATATATATCTAGTTCTTTTAGAGGTTTTTAAAATATTATTCTCTCATAAAGTAGGGAGAATACATAACTGGAAGATGACGAATATATTGAACCGGGTGAGTTTTATTGTCGCGCTTGTTTTTGCGTTTTTTGTTTCATGTAAAGTAGTTTTTGGACTTTCAGACACATTTTAAAGGGATACATGGACATCTTGATTTTTTAAAACGTGTTACGTCCTTTTAGTTTGTTAACATAACTGGCATTTATTCACTCATTAATATTAATTATAAGAATTATATAAAGCAAATAACTGTAGTGTGTGTAACATCTGGTGCTATAATGTCAATATTCCTAATTGCTTAACATTTACGTGTCAAACAGAACGGGGCTAACAACAATTTTTTTTAAACTATGCAAAAATGGCATCCAAATCGCAAGGGGCTTGTAGGCTAACTACTTCCTTGGAGGGAACGTGTGGTGGAGGTTTAGAGGGGCTGTCGAGGCCGAGTGGATAGAACGGTGGACTTAGACCAGAGGACTCGGGTTGTAGCCTTACCGGCTCCACTGACTTTCGTTTGAGTGTTCGTCCGTCGGATTGGGACGTAAACTGAGAAGGTTTGGAGGAGGGGTAAGTGGATGCTATAGAAGCTGGCGTGGGAGGGTCTTGTTAATTGGTTATTGAGATTTCCAGGGATGAAAACTTCGGTAAAGAAGACTACTGGCGTTGGTGGTGGGGGATGGGGGATGGGGGATGGGGCGGAGGGCTTAACACTACATTTGTTCGGAATGTCGGGGAAAATACACTAAAACGCATGCAGGGATGATTGCGGGCATTGCCACTCCCACAGATACCGGTTTAAAAAAAAAAAAAAGTCTTATATTCTATTACATACTGTAAACCGGTATCTGTGGCCACTCCAATGTGATTTTTCTTAGCGTCACCACCCATCCCCCACCCCGTCTCAAAAAAAAAAAAAATAATAATAAAAAATGTGCGATGTCTTTCCTATAGCCCCTAGCCTAATAAATTGGCTCCTATGCATTTTTTAAATTATTATTCTGACGTTCTATGTAATTGATGCTCGCCAATACGAAACATTAAACGTGTATTTTAACTCTCTACTAGCTACTATAGCCTCAAAGCCGCTTCGAATATCAGTGGTGGATACACGATTTGAGATTAGAGTGCGCAATGTATTTCAGATTTTAGTTGGTGGAGGAATGGGGGCTGGTGCTTAAGAAAATGTAAATACGCGTTTTTTCCTGGGAGCAAACCAAAACAAAAACATTTTACATTGTCTCCAAGACTTTTCAGCTTCTCAGATTTTAGAGGGTGGCCCCATCCTCACACCCTCTCCTCACTGTGTGTGTGTAGTTCTAAGGTTTATAGTCCCTCTGCCATAAAACCGATAGAACGTATATGTACGCGGGCCCTCTCCTCGATATTGAATCCGCCCCTAGACGTATGACAGTTAGCGGGTAAAGGGAGGTAACTCGTATAACAATTGTGACGTCACGACATGAAAGCGAGGCTATCGCGGAAATTTGTACATGTGTAAATGTTTACATATTATCTTAAATGTCACAGTGATGTCTTTACATCATGGAACAACACAATTCTCAGAATAACTCATCGGAACACAATACATATGGCAACAACAGTGGACTCTCCAGTGAATCGATGGGGGGACAATTTCACAGAAAAGCGTCGAGAAAAAGTTCGGATACATTTTTTGACATGGCTAGCAAGGTGTGTATCTTTTTGCGTGGGAGGGATAAAAACTGAACTTCTGACGGTTTAATTCGATAAAAGATAATCAACAACAAACACATTACATAATTATTCAAACACCTGTAACTATGTCATTTTAAAAGACTATTTCCTTCAGAATGAGTAACCACTCAAATTATGACAGTAGTTGGCATATTAATTTAATTTTTTCTTGTCAGGTGTAACCGAATCTAGGACAAATGCCCCCCTGCTCATTTTGTATAGGTGGAAAATGCCCCCTCATGTTTTTGTATAGGTGGACAAATGCCCCCCTGAACTTTTTACAAGGTGGACATAAGCCCCCCTGATACATATTCCCAGTTTGTAAGTAATTAATCTGTTTGTGTTGGTCACACTTTGTTTTTTTTATAGCTCTGAATACTACAAACTGGGAATTACCTGTGAATTATGTGATTATACTTTTGTATGAATTTAATTATCAAAAATTAGCAGGGGGCATTTGTCCGTATACCGGTGTAACCTATCCTCCTTGAGCTCAAATCCCACTCTCCTGGATTTCCAATCCCACTCTCCTGGAATTCCAATCCCACTGTGAACTCGACTTTTCAAATGTTGATTATTACGGATTGAGGGAGTAACAGTTGTACAGTACTGGTCATACCCAGGAAAATGGGGTGTTCTGTAGTGTAGTGCATAAAATACATGTCTATGAACGCTGACTCGCCGAGACAATTTTTGATGCTTACTCGTTTGACTTTTTTATGTGTGGACTTTGCACAGAGATTCTCTACGCTAATGCACAGAGATTCTCTATGCTAGACATAAACAGTCCATTTAAACTGATACACTGAATTTATAAGTGTACAACTTACCTAAAGTGAAGAATTAGGTCCTCCTCTGGGATTCGCAGATGGAGCCAAGTGAGACAAAATAATAAAAGTGGCGATAAAAAGTATTTTGGCGAATATGATTGGCGAAAGAAATATCCAATGTCAGTCATGAATGTTGGGTATTACTTTCCAATCTTGCCATACCCCTTAATTTCCCCATGTATAAGTAAGTAAGTAAGTAAGTAAATAGTTTATTATAGTGACATGAGTTACATGAAACAACAAAATGTATATAGTATAATATATGACAATCAAACACCCGGCCCCATGGGCCTATAAGTCACATACAATATAAGTTGAACAATATAGCGTATAGTACTTAAGCATGCATTCACTTATAAATGATCAATTAATATGACAATGACAGTATAAAATTATATACAATATTACACATGGCATTATTATAATAATTCATGAAACATATAAGTTTCTTCTTCGCATCAACATCGCATTCACTAGATATTTAACGGTCGTACGGGCGTAGTTATTAAGCATTATACATAATTTGCCATCAGTATCTCTATCAACAAAATCACTTTCGGACAACAAATCACCAGATATCTCAATTTGAATAGCGTTATACTTTGGGCAGCACAATAGAAAATGTGTTTCTGATTCAGTTTCCCCTAGATCACACTGTAAGCATATTCTTTCGTATACTGGCTCATTAATGTACCTTCCAGTCTCAATACGTAACGGTAATATACCGCATCGAAATTGTGCAAGCGTCGAGCGTTCGTTTTTAGATAAATTGGTTAACACATACTTTTCCTCTTCAAAATCACTTTTAAACCGTTTGTATGTTCTTAATTTAGGTGATGCTTGTAAAGTTGTGTGCCAGATAGTCTTGTAGTGATTAATGATCCTTGTTTTGGCTAACTGTAAATCTATCAGTGTCTTATTCATGAAATTGTCCCCGAGGCCAAGCGTATCCATATCGGTTTTCACTTCACTGCTCCAGTTATTGTGACACAGCATAATATTATAGTCTGTTTCAAAAACTGTTCTCGTTATCCTGTTGTCACTTATTAAATTTAGTCTATTCCAATAGCGCAACATATTTAGCCAGTGTCTGTATCTGCTTGGTAACCATCCAATCATATAATCAGTCGCCTAATAACTATGCCCAAATTAGCACCTCTTATTTCAAATCCTGAAGGCAACACTTAGCCATGATGAGGTGTGAAATACACTGTATAAACACACATTTGGTTTCAAGTATACATTAGGCTTTGATTATAACTGACAGGATAAAATAAACCAGTGATCAGTATAATTCTAGATAAGATTATGTACTTGTGTACATGTATAGTATTTATTTCGAAACTACAACATTCCAGATTAAAAAGTTTTATTTTTATTCATGGGCCATACTTCATTTAAAAGTACATAAAACTAATTTAATTTTTTTATATGCTATTTTGAGCCAATTTGGCTCCAACTTTTTTTCATTTGGCGAAATTGTTTGCGAAAGGAAAAAATTGGCCAGGGGAGGCCCTGAAACTGATCATTTGTTACCCATTTCACACTAAAATTTAATGCAAAAAACATTTTAAGTTTGGTATCAAATACATTAGTTTAAATCTAGGTACTATGCAACATAGGTGTCAGTGCAGTGATGTGACATCATGACATGTAAGAGGCACACAGTCTGGAATTGTCCACACGTTTTTTGGTCAAACGCAATGAGACGTCACAGGGTGCATCTATAAATGTCCGTATCTTAAAAAAAAATGCACCCCAGACGTCAAATAAATGAGACTAGGGTGTTCTGCCTCTACCAAAAAAAACGATGTAATATATACATGTACATATATGGCCTAACATGTGCTTAAAAAGACTTAAACCACCATTCAGACAAACCTCCCTCCTGGCCTTCGGCATATATAATATTTTATTTGAACACTAATCCGATGTATAAAAAGTCTGCCAATCCAACCACTGCTGCATTAGACAGCCATACATAGTCCTGCAAAATCGAGTACATTCAGGGGAGTAGGCACGTGCAGAAGAAAAAAGGTGAGGGGATTGAGGGTAGGGTGTGGTTTTGCATGTTTTATGAAATGACTGAAAACAAGACATTGATAACTTACAAAAAGAATAACTTTAATGCACCAGATTCCAGGAATTGGATTCTGTACTTTAAAAAAATCGTGGAAGAGCATGCCCCCAACCCCCCATCTCAAATGTGTCCATGCGTATTTCAAATATTCCTCTAGCTACGCTCCTGAAATTCTATGAAAAGGGGTTCTTGTAATGGAAGAAGACTAAAAAAAAAATTAAACGAACATACCAGAAGCCTGTTTTTCTTTTAAAATCTCTTTCATCCCCATTTTTGATTGCAATATCAGTAAAGTCAAGCAAGTTAATGTCTCTTAGACTTTTAAGCAGTAATATATACGTCCCTAGAGCATGTAGGAATTGGAACCAAAACGTGTATCACCCTTAAGACTTTTCTTGTCATTATTCTAAACATTCAACTTGTTTTTATGGATCCAGTCTATCGTGAATGTAATTGCTAACATTTTATAGCCTACAAGTTAATTAGGTGTGTACAATTTCTCGTTGTGCAGATGTTTAATGCCAAGATGTCCTTCAGGCAAGTTGAATAACCAGATAAAGAAATCAATTAAGTTGAAATATGGTTATCATCGTGGTTTTGCCTTAAATTGAGACTTTTTCACTATCAAACGATAAAAGCAACATTGTATGCTTAAATGCCAGGGTTGAGTATAAAAACCACAAAATGGCCCCAGAGAAACTTTCTGATCATTTGATGCATTATGCTCAGAAAGGTTTAGTCACAAATTTCTAAATAATAAAGCATTTTTAAATCATTAAATTTGGCATGTTAATACATTAAACATTGCTCTATACAGATAATTCAAAATAATTATATTTAATATATTTATTTTCCATACTTTCTAGAACAAAACTTTTATTCCTAACTGTCAAATTTTGAATTTGTTGCATCTGTTAATAGATGTACCTGTGAAAATAAGATCAGTGATTGGTCAGAGTGCTGAAACCTTTATCTTGAAGCAGACGAAATACTAAACTGGCTACAGTGTATACATAATGACGGTACTAACGCTGGGGTTTAAATACTTTACAATCACATTGTGAGAAATCATTCGAACAGAAACTGGTCAAGCAAATATTGCAAACACACAATAATTTCTTAATTGAATTCATAAGTATAAACAGAAAAGAAACGAAACAAACAAACAAGGAGAAATACTGAATGGAAATCCATTCTTTGTTTCTCAATTTAGTTCAAGTTTGATACAAATTTAACACTTGTGATGAATGAATAATGTGTGTCTTAACCCGCTTAACACGACTATAATAGCCTTTGCTTCCATTGTAAACCCAGATCAGTCGGCGAGTAACTCGCAGGCTGATTAGGGTTTACAATGCCCGTCTTCTGATGTCATTTTCCCCAAAGCACCCCTTTGTCACATAATGGAATGGTCTTAATTCAAAGAAAGAATAGTCCATTATATATGTGTAGCGGGCAGGGCTTTCCCCAGCTATTTAAGGTGTGGCGGTGCCGCGATGCCTTCGAATCAGAAAGTGACTTACCGCCACGCCTTAATGTAGCCGCGATGCTTTAAATCAGTTGCCGCGATCCCTTAATCCTATCAACATTTCAAGTTTTCCCTTACTAAACAGCTGATTACCTGGCTGTGTGTAACTGCCTGAAGCTATGATGCGTGTTGAGGCAGTAAAGGCGCTCACATGGTGCTAAATACACACGGCTTGTGTTATGTCTGGCAGAGTATATTGTAAGTGTTACGTAAACAAAAGGTGATTGGGAGTGAGTGCCACTAATTAAATTTGGTTAACCCGCCGGGTTAAGGGTTAAGCATGTTAAGTTATTCAAGATTTTCAATATCTCTGCTATTTACAGGTTTTATGAAAAATTGTTTTTCTAGGCTGACATAGGCTAAGTGTACAATTTTGAAGGTTGATACGTGTAAACAGTGGCTTGACTTATGCTATATGTAGTATTTGTAATCAAGCCAGCATCAATGATCATGAAATATGAGTATTACACTCATAAAGCAACTGAAACAGTCTATTAAATCATTTTAGAATTATTTTATTATTAGAATTTTGTAATGTTTTTCTGGATTTCAAGAACTTCATTACTCAATGTCAAGTAAAACCTCGATGAGTTTGGGAGTGTAACGAGTTCTAAATTAACTGGTTTCATTGGTCCAATTTTTATCACTGAACCAATCAGAATGCTTCATTCATATTTTCATTTGGTTGTTTCTATCATGACATCACTTTCTGGTATTATGGCATCACATATCGGTATTATGACAACACATCAAGCCATGATGATGCAACTCAGTGTGTTCTGAGAACTGACTGAGTATTTAAATTGCTTAAACTGTTTGTATCTCTCAATGAGTGATGAGATTCTTGAAACTTAGAATCATAAAATTCTAAATATAGAATAATTCTAAAATGACTTAATAGACTGTTCTGAATGAAGCTGACCAAGCATTTATTTTAATGTGCACAGTGTGAGATATGATAACATATTGCACAATTATAAGCTGTCCATTCTGTAATACTAAACTATCAACCCATTAAACATGATCATGAACAATCGTAATCAATTAAGGCCGAATACAATTTCAATGGTTCCTGTTACATGCTTAAACAAAATAGAGTAGGAAGATATAGAAAATATTTTCTAAGAAACAATATTTTGTCTTTCATTATAACCTAATAACTTGAATATTATATATTTCCTAATATCATCAGATACAAAATAGAAAACATAATTTTTTTTTTTTTATATAGATGTGAAATAACATGTTTAGGGTCGACCCTTAAAAATAGGGTCGGGTGGGAAACCGGAACCGTCTTGAGTGTGATCCTTGATCTGGCATTTACCTACGAGAGGTGATACAAACTTCCAGAACACGCTACTCTAGTAATGATCCTTTTATTATATACCTCCTACACATGATTAAATATATTTACATTTCTGTTGCATACGTATGCAATAAAGGAGGTTTTTAAATGTTTCAAGGCTTATTTTTTGATAAAGCGTAGAAGGGGAAATGGGACGTATTTTAATGTATTTGGGGGTGTAGCTAAAGCTTACAAGTTAAAGTTCATTGGTGCAACATACTTGTTTTGTTTGTTTGACGTAACGTCGTCTTGACGTTCTCGTGCAGATTGGTGTAAATGCGAGCAATATTAGGAATTTCCCTGTTCTATTTTAAGCAGGATAGTGATACGGAATCTGTTTTTAGTAGCATACTGATACGGATTCAGAAAACCTCTAGGTGATACAGTTTTTTTCGTATTCCACTGTAAGATAAATGAAATTACTATGTATATAATTATTGATAGATATATAATAGATAACCATAATATGCATTATATACACCAGGAATGTGCATCTGCACACACACAGGTAATACTTAATGTAAAAAAAATACTCTCCAAGATATGCCAATGCTGTCAAGTTTTTATACTATTTTAGTAAATCACATCAGATTTTTAACAAAACAGTTGAAATTACGAGGCAGATCCAGGACTTCAGCAATGAGAGAGCACATTCTGAGAGTGTTTTTTATCGATTTACGGTTTAATGGATGGTTTGCCAAGGGCTCGAGCTTTAGGAGCTTTTTATAAGGATAAACTCTCAATAATTTTAATTCTCACCGATGCGAATCCCACTGGGAGCTCAACTTGTAAGTGAGAAAGTGTTGATTCTCGCTGATGGTGGGAGGTATACAGTACTGGTTCTATCCAGGAATAAGTGGGTGGTCTGCCTCCACCACAAAAATTGACCGTCATATATAGCCTAAAATGGGCTAAAAATTATGTGAAACGGTCCATTCAAACAAATCTATAATTCTAAAGTTCTGGAATTTTAGTTAGCGACTTATGCAAGATTCTCTTTTTCCACCTAGATCAGCCCCTGAAATTATTAAAATACAAAAAAAAACTGGAAAAAAAAGGTTTGGAATTGTTACAGTATTAGCATATCTTGATCATTGATGATGTTGAGTAATTTGAAGGTAAGTACAATTTACTACTACATCTTACCATGATATAGACGAGTGTCACACTGTGTTATAGGTGATGCTGATAGGAGACAGTGGTGTCGGAAAAACTTGCCTTCTCGTTCGCTTCAAAGATGGTGCTTTTCTCTCAGGGAGCTATATCTCTACTGTTGGTATAGATTTTAGGGTAATGTATTTTTCTTAGTTAACCTGTTATTTTACTTAACCTACTTAGAAGTTCATTAATAATTTTAATGTATATACGTGTATATAATATTGCTTTACATACATATTTGCTTTACATATATATTTGCTTTACATACGGTCTCCGTGTGGTTCCCGGGGGCCCCCGTTTGGTCACAGGGCAAATAATAGGGCCACTGCAGATCCCTTAGGAGGGGTTGGCAGAGGGGTAGAATCCCCCCAAATTCATGTTCATTTTATCATTTTTTGTTCATGTTCATTAAAGGTCTTCATCATGATCCCTGCATTGTTTCAGGTGCTATCTCGCTTGCATCAAAAGAGCAGTGGCAGAAAAACAATAACGTGGCTCCAGCGTAAATGGAGTTTCTACAATAGAATTTGCAGCAACTCTGCAGTTCAGGGTGAGAAGGTTCTAGGCCCATTTTCCATATTTTATCTCGATGTTCATGGAAGATGAGCCTGGCATGTTCATGCCTGTTAGGCACCATATAACCTTTTCATGTGTTGGTGCGCCTTAAAATCCCAATTTACATACGGATGAAGACAAAGACTGACAGATTATTCATTTTACTGGTTCTCATCTGTAGCAGATTTCATAATATTAGAATGTATATAGATTTTTCCCCCTCAAATTATAGCCGTTTTTATTTCATGCTATAGCACTTTTCAGTAAGTATCACGTAATTACTGAGGATTTGATTATGGGTCCATAATGGCTTGTACAATCACGTTACTATAGCTGAATATTAGACACTTTACAATAACAGTACTGTAGGTGAATATTAGACACTTTACAATAACAGTACTGTAGCTGAATATTAAACACTTTACAATAACAGTACTGTAGCTGAATATTAAACACTTTACAATAACAGTACTGTAGCTGAATATTAAACACTTTACAATAACAGTACTGTAGCTGAATATTAAACACTTTACAATAACAGTACTGTAGCTGAATATTAAACACTTTACAATAACAGTACTGTAGCTGAATATTAAACACTTTACAATAACAGTACTGTAGCTGAATATTAAACACTTTACAATAACAGTACTGTAGCTGAATATTAAACACTTTACAATAACAGTACTGTAGCTGAATATTAGACACTTTACAATAACAGTACTGTAGCTGAATATTAGACACATTACAATAACAGTACTGTAGCTAAATGTTAGACACATTACAATTACAGTACTGCAGCTGAATATTAAACACTTTATAATAACAGTACTGTAGGTGAATATTAAACACTTTACAATAACAGTAAGTACTGTAGGTGAATATTAAATACTTTACAATAACAGTACTGTAGCTAAATGTTAGACACATTACAATAACAGTACTGTAGGTGAATATTAAACTCTTTACGATAACATTACTGTAACTGAATATTAAACACTTTACAATAACAGTACTGTAGGTGAATATTAAACACTTTACGATAACATTACTGTAACTGAATATTAAACACTTTACAATCAAGTGCTGTAACTGAATATTTAAAATTAACAATAATTTTGCATTTTACCAAACAATAAAAATAATATTGCACAAAAAAAAGTTATATTTTTGTATACAACTAAATAGTAAATACCGATAATGAACAAATATGAAAGCTGCAGATAGATTTCCCCATAAAAGCATTACTGTAATCATATTTTTTCCTAAATTCTTGGAAATTATATTGTGTTTTGTTTTTCTTACAGAATAAAGTTGTAGAAGTAGAAGGAACAAAAGTCAAATTACAGGTGGGTAATGTTTTATAATGGACCATATTATATAGAGGATCTTACATGCGTGACTGTGTATTATTGATTTTAATAAACAAGATGGATGAAATGATAGGATACTAGGCTCTGTCGATTATCCTATCTTTTTATCCAATAGAGTTTAATTAACATTGTTGAAGTGATACGGGAAATAATTCCCGAGTGAGAAAGATTCTTGCGATATAGAAACGAGTGCGTTTTTCCCACGAGTTTCTATATCGCAAGAATATTTCTCACGGGTGAATTATTTTCCGTATCACGACAAAAATGTTAATTAAACTATATAATATATATTCTGTGATGAATTTCTTTCCAATCATCTTTTGACACAAGTATTCCTTCTTTTGTCACTCCTTTGGCGACAGCGCGGAGTAATATCATGGTGTCAGTTCGTGACGTAATATTGTGACGTCTGTCGTTTAGTTTATAACATTTGGCTACTGTGCTATCTTGCACACTAGGCGAGATAGCACAGTAGATGAAGGGATATGTTATAGATTTTCTCAAACTCGGAAATTTCTATAAATCATCACAGAATATATAATATACAAGTTTATTAAAGTCAATACACGGTCACGAATGTAAGATTCCATTTATCACATAACACAGGATGTAATGTCAACTTACCGTACCTTGTATACGGCGACAATTTGTAAGAGAAATCATGATGTCGTTTTGTTGTTTTCATGACGTCAGCTGCGTAACGCGTCTGTAACACGTTTGTAAAACGTTCGCCCTACAAAGAATGTGACACCTAAATTTAACGTTTCTAACATGCATTTTTATAAAAGTAATATTTCAAAAAAGAATAAATATTTAAGGTCTGAACGTATCGTATGATATACCATGCAAACAATTGGGATTAACTGTTTAACTACACAAAACAGTATTTCATCCTCATTTGCACGAATACACTAGTGTATTACAAGAAATAAGTCACGGCTTTATTACACTCCCAGAAGCCGTGTTATGTGATAAACCAACATTGAGTATCCTTCCTGAGATATATCTGATTGTTTTCTTTAACATTGTTCTTGATTTGGTAAGCAACTTGGTGAGTCAATGCTTAAAACTTGCTGTCATAGGGACCTTCTTATTTGTTTACGTATTACAGGGCTGTTTAAACCTATTTAAGTGGGGCCGAAATTCGGCCGCTTCCCAATTGCAAAAACCTATATTTTTCCCCAATTCTGGCGTAAAAAATTCCCAATCTTTTAAAAAAAAAAACACCTTTTTTTTTAAAATAAAAGGGATAGACTTTACATCAATTGTGTATTAAAATAAATAAATTCTAAAACCTGAGTGATATTATACACATAATATACATAAAACATACATTTGATAATTTTCCCTTAAAAACTTTTCCCTAAACAGTGAAACACGCTATTTTTTCCCCTCTTTGGACAGTTTCGCGCTTCTTTTTCTCAAAATCACCAGGCCTATGCATTTCCCTAATTTTCTTGAAAAAAGCTCTGTGTTGACTTGATTAGCACCAATTTTGGTTGGAAGGTTTTGTTTCACTAACACCAAGATCAAATTTCAATTTGTTTGTGCAATACATGGTAAGTGAACTTCAACAGCCTTGACAAGAATGTTGTAACATAAAGATTTTAAGTGAGTTTGACAATAAGTGAAAACAATAAATGAGCATAATTCACCCATGAGATTAAGATTACGGTACCCTTGATATGTAAATAGTTGTGATTTAGTCTGTGATCCTTAAGGTTTGAGATTTTCAATGGATTTAGAAAAAATTAAATGCTTGATTCTGATGTAACAGGTTAACTCCTTAAGGTTTGAGATTATCAATGGATTTAGACAAAATTAAATGCTTGATTCTGATGTAACGCCAGAAGAGCATTTTTAGGCTCGTTGTGGGCATTTTGTTGCTGGTTAAATGTCAGTGAACAACTTTATTTACTACAATGTGTGTATGAAACAAACTAAACATCTATTAATTGGAATAGTAGACAATTCTATATACTGACTCAGGATAGGAAAATTAGTTACTCGTCCAACGTAATATTTGAAAGGTCAAATTGAAAATTGTTACAGAATTTATCTGAATTTCTTGCACCGGTATCATGGCCAGCGGACGAGTGGAATTTTTGTGCCCTGTAACTGCACCCAATCAGGGTCTTCCACAGAAACAATGAATGGATAGGGAAAATAAAATTTGAATATCATGGGGTGGTGGTGGGAGGGAGTTACCTTTCGGTTGACCAATATTTTTAGGGATCATAATTTGTTTAAATACAATTTGAAGTATATTTCAACTGTAAATGAAAGGATTTTTAAGAAGTTTAGCCTAAAAGGAGCTATTTATAGACAGGTATAATGTATTTTGCAGGTTTATAGGTATTTTTAAGGGATAGGGCGGAGAGAACAAAGCATAGGGGGTCAATTAAGAGGTAGGGGGAAAACAGATTTTAGAATTAAGGGACAGGGGGAATATGGTCCTAAAAAATGCCTTGTGGAAAATCCTGTCAATGCAGGATCACAGTTGAGTTTGTTGGTGACAAATGTTGGTACGTTTGTGTTTCAGATCTGGGACACTGCGGGCCAAGAGCGTTTCCGGAGTGTGACCCACGCCTATTACAGAGATGCCAATGGTAGGTATAGGTCGCAAACACTTCTTCTTAAGTCTTCTCTTATTGGGGCAGAAAAAGAATTAAAAATTAGTGAGGTCGTATTTCAGATTTTAGTGGAAGCAAAACTTTTTAAAAACAGGTAATAAACAAAAATGAAACCAGTGTATTAGGCAGAAATTCAAGACGTGTGCAAATACGGTAGGCAAAATAATTTGTTTGATTGCGCTAAGAGCCAATTCGTGCCAAGTGGGTGTCTCAGGGACAATTATTTTTGAAGATAAAGGTGAAAAAGAGTTCATTTTAGATCATCTTTCTTCTTTAAATGTATATTTACCCCACCCACCCCACCAAATATTGGCCGCGATTTTTAAAAACGACCTTGCAAAGACGGCTGCACAGTTGGCTGGCTAATACACTGAATGAAAAGCTTATCATGAATTTTCATGACATCAGATTTGGGATGTTTTTTCTCTCTCTCACTTTCCTCCTCTAATCCAAACCTATCTTAATCCACATATAGAAGTCAGACATAATTGTTATATTACGTTTACAAAAACTAAAAACAGAAGACTTAGTGAAATGCTGTAGGAACAATAGACATGGTGGAGTTCGGGCATTATAAACCCTTTATTTTTTTAATCAAACGCTTTTATAGTATGGTGTGAAAATATTACATCATATTATCCTTCAGAATTTTGTATCTGTCGGGAAATGATTGCAAATTTGTAAATTCCTAGGAGATTTCATGAGGTTGGTATCCTTCAGCATTTTAGATGTTTTTCCATTAACTTTGCTCTGTATTCTGTCAGAATGTCAAGTATTCTGCGAGAATGTCAGAGTGTTCGGTTTTATTAACTTTTAACAGAGTAACTTTCTTATTACACATGTTGTGAAGATAGTTAGTCTGGGTATAATATTCAGTTTGTGTTTTGCGGTGAAGTGATGACCTTTTCTATTGTAAGGACTTAATTATAATAATGCGATATTTACAAGGAAATACAATATCAATCGCATTAAAATCAGACCCTTTATCATGCTACGATTCTCTATACTACTAAGGATCTGACAACACTGCATTGGAGGTCACGTCAGATTGACCTTATGATTAGCCAATCATATTTCAGCCTATACAATCGGTATAGACTGCTTCACTGTGCATGTCACATTTCAGTAAAATGCTGTTGAGCAGTCTACCCTCTGTATTTAAAGGGACAATGTCCGTAACTTTTAGCTTATTAAACACAAAATGATTGCATTGACAAACATAACACACCAACCATTATTGAATATTTACTGAAAAAAAAAAAACAAGATAGATTGACGGAATTCAATAGCGGTACAAAAAAATGTACCGATACTAAAATTACACTCGTGGGTCAATAGTTGACTCATTATCAACTGAGCTAAGCGGGCCAGACATACTATGACATACTATTTAGACAATCTAATGTCGTCAAAACACATGACAGCGCCCATGATTTTCTTCGTATTCTTGATGTAAAACATGCCATTTAGTGCATTTCTTTGAATTTATCGTGCAATCCACAGTGATAACACAGGAAGACTTTATCTTTTTTTGGATATAGATCTATGTGTTTTATGTGGATTTGCATTTGTTCAGTTCTCTCGAACATCATTTGAAGTGCATTTGAAATGCACGATTTCCTTGGTTGAATTTAGTTGATCTTCTCAATACATGAATATAGATTAGATGAAAGGTCGATCTGACGTGTCCTCCATGGCAGTGTTGTCAGATTCTATAGCGGAGAGTATCAAAGCATAATTAGGATATATATAAAGATTATATAACTGCTGGAGTCGATTATAGGGAAATCCGTTACGAGATGGGAGATGTGTTGTTTCTTTCACGAACGAGCATATGCGAGTGAGTTAAAAAACAAAACACGACTACCATCGAGTGAAGGATTTCCCTATAATCAAACCTAACAGTTAAATAATCTATTTATTTACATTTTAAATCAGTTTATGTATAATTTTAACATAAGCCTTATTGAACTTTATCGTGGTCGACTTCAGCAACACTTAATTGACGTCATAATTCAACGTCACAGTTAGTTATTTTTGTGTTTGGAGTAAGTTATTAATATTTAACGATTATAAAAATTCTTCACTGAGAAATCCCCATCTTTCAACCAAAGAAATGTAATAAATGATTTTAATGAGATTGATACAATATGCGCAGTAATTTGTGCTATCCTAGGTTACACACCAGGTTTAATTTAAGCGTTCTTTGCCCCATTCCATTCACAACATGTATTCAGATTTAAGAGCTAAACAACACGGTTCTAACTCAATGTTTTGATTAGTATGACAATTAATTATAAATTTGAATATTTTTACAATTTTAGATTTTTCTAGAAAATACCTGATGTACCTCCTTAAAACTACTTTAACCCACTACCTATATATAATGGACTGTTCTTTCTTTGAATTAAGACCATTCCATTTATATGACAGGCTGATCTGTGTTTACAGTGGATGCAGAGGCCATTATAGTCAACGCGTGCTTAGTGGGGTAAAGGTTAAGAGTACGTGCATCGATTGTTAGAATTCAGAATACAACATTCTTGTTAAAATAATACATTTTATAAAATGATTCACTGCATTTCGAAATTATATCCGTATTTGAAAGGCTTACAGAAAACGATCTTTCCATGTTTAGTTTGAAATCCATTTTGTTGCTCAGCAGTAAGTCACATGCTGAAGAATTTTCTAATGAAGTGTGAAAATATTATTTCGTTGCTCAGCAGTAAAAGTGACATGCTAAAGAATTTTCTAATAAAGCATTAATCTATGACTGAGTTTGCAGCATTTTCAGGGAATTTATTATTTCCTAAATTATTTCTCTTCATTGTTCTTTTTGGATGCGAATTCTCCAGGCTTATGTTGTCATTAGTTGGCCTTGTGCAGGACTGTGATAAGCTTTCTAACAACACTGTAATCACTTGTGTCTCCATCACTCATGTTAATGGTATAGTAGATGAAGCCGCGAAGATTGGTTAGTTGTCACAGATATCCCCAATCCTGTAGTGGAGACCATTGTTTGTATTATGGATGTAGTGCGGGATGTGCATTCATGTAGCATCACTTTTAGCAATCTTTCGGAGATGTCACGAC